>PQWD01012525.1:0-42393 GCA_019425675.1 Leucinodes orbonalis | reverse complement strand
TAATCTGAAATAACTTATTCTACCCAAAAACGCAAGTTGCGCCTATATTAGACACGTTCCAGTTCATGATGGATATTAAACGTTGCATATCACTCATCGCTGTCGTTTAACTAACAGTAAGTCTACATTTTTGCTATTAGTAATTTTTTCGATATTGTTTTACGTCTACTGTATTGTAATTTACTGCTATATTAAAAGAAATTCATAGCGACAGTATACTATGTTAATATGCTTTTTTTTTCTAGATTATATTAAAAAGAGTAAGCAGATTGAAGAATATTAGAGTCTCGTGGGTGCCTCTGTTTTTCCCTGCATAGAAAAAAAATGTTATGTCGACTATTTCCATTCATAAAAAACAATAACGTGATATAAAAATATAGAGTATCAAAGAAATGATGAAAACAGATAAAGATTGATGTAAGTTGTTGTTTAATAGACAAAAATTTACAATTAACTGTAAAATTACACGTTTTATTTGCTCATACTGAGTATAAAATAAGACGATAACTTGAACATTCATATTTACTTTCATCGTAACATAGTAAGATTAGTTTGTTTAGTTATAAAATTGCTTACGTAAATCTGAAGTATATTATATACAATGCGCTTGCATGCTTAAAACATACTTATGAAAAATGTTGATCTGAGTAAAGGGTAATAAGACCTTATTGAGCAAATATAACTTAGGTCAACAATAAGCCTTCATGGCGCAAGTTACCTCTAAATAGTGCAAAGATTTGCACCGGCTTTAATTATTTAATCGGCGTTTTTGCTTTTACTTTTACAAGTAGCTTTCTTGCAATATAAAAAAAACTATTGCGCTAATTTATGTTGACTTTTATATTAAACTGCGTGAAAAATAATTACGCTACTCTGCTACGTTATGGTGTTTTAATTACGCAACTCATTAAATAAACTTTATAATTTTTTTTTATAGTTCTAACTATGTATTTTGACAAAGATGTAGATG
Organism: Leucinodes orbonalis; assembly: GCA_019425675.1. Classification (NCBI taxonomy): domain Eukaryota; kingdom Metazoa; phylum Arthropoda; class Insecta; order Lepidoptera; family Crambidae; genus Leucinodes; species Leucinodes orbonalis. Next base: position 41,423 of record PQWD01012525.1, on the reverse strand, counting down.
AGGTAATTTAAAGTTAATTAAGAGAAAAATGTTAACTTTTCCTTTTGCGACAAATCGAGTGAAATGTAACGAGTTAAGTGCTGCCGTGTCCGACAGTTTTACTTTCATAAAACGAGTTCTGCAACAGCCCCAGCCTGCCGACGGTAAAAATTAACGTTCGAAATTATTTCATACTGCGAAATTAAATCGAGTTAATCGTGACTCCGGCCACCACTCATGGTCGGCTATTTAGAAAGCGAAAATACATTTTATCATTGACTAGCGACCATTCGAATCCAAACAAATGCCTTACCTTCGTTTCGTGTTTCGGCTTCACAAAATATTCTACACTAATTAAAGACTATGTGGAATCCACCATTCTGTCACTTCTAGGTACATGCACTGACACCTCACTGTAAGTCCAAGAAAAACTTTATCACACACACATCCCGCCAAAATCCAACATTTCGAGCACGTCAGCGAAATCGGGATTCGGTAACAATCCGATGTCAACGGCCGCAGTTTTGACACTGGCCAGTGCTGGCCGTTGCGGCTGAACGCGTTCGAGTTGCAATTGAGTTTGTATTAAAAAGTAAAAAAAAAAAAAAATGTCTAACGGTTGTCGAACGTTCGAAGTTTGAATTGTGGCGGGCTGTGCGTTGTGCGCGTGCGCGTGCGTGCAAGGGTGCGCGGAGAGCGGCCGGTGCGCCGAATGCGACTGCGGTGTAACACTCCTCGGAACACTGCCCACCGCTTGCGAGTGTCCATATCAGTTGGCACCTTCAAATTAGAAGTGCAAGGAAGCGCTGCAATGTTGCTTCAAAGGAGAATCGATGCAGTGCCGACAGACGTGCATCTGTAACTCTTTGGCAAATTAAATAATAAATATCTTCAGATACTTGCACAACTGAATCTCGCCCCAAACTAAGTATATAGCCTGTTATATCACTAAATAATGAGTAAAACTTAGTACATACTTTTTGTAAACTTACTTAAAAAGAGCGTCGGTGGGTCAATGGTGTGGACTGTCGCCTTCCTACCGGGAGGGCTGAGGTTCAATTCCCGACACGTACCATGTGTTTTCGAATTTTCGAAAATATATGTACGTTATCCGACGCTCTTACGGTGAAAACATCGTGAGGAAACCTTCATGCACGCCTGCGAAGAGATTCGAAGGTTGTGTGTGAAGTCGTCCAACCCGCACTGGGCCCGCGTGGACGACTAAGGCCTAAACACCCTATACGGGTAGGCTCGTGCCCCTCGGTGGGGACGTTTAATGAGCTGATGATGATGATGATGACTTAAAAAGAAATCATCTAATTTCATAAAAACAGACAAATGTTTATTTTGCACGGGGATCGAACCCATAAACCTTGGTGTAGTTGCTGGCTTCTCAACCACCATACAACATGGTTAAAACACATCACACATAATTATTATGTTCGTCAGTTAAGCTTAAATTTAAATTTAGCCGTTTATTTTTTATTTAACTAGCTGCTTTTTTGCAAAATGCAATGAAAAAATTAATAAAGACACATAGACGGTCATTGGGTGAATGTTTGAGACGTCTACTGGTACAAAAAAAATAGACCAAGGGTGCCGGTTTCAATCCCCGGGCAGTACAAACATTTGTGTGCATGAACATATCTTTTTGTATTGATCTGGGCGTTTATATGTACATTTTATATGTATTTCAAAAAATATATGTTTATCCGTTGTTTAGTACCCACATTACAGGTGCTCAATTTGAGAATACATGGCACTGTGCGACTGAAATAAACAAACATACTACTAAAAAACGTTGCTTAGATGCCTTTATTTAGACGACCCATCTGGCATGGCTGAGACTTTGCCTACTCCATCAACGGTTCCCGTTGCGAACCCCGTCCAATACAAATATGTTTGTGCATGAAGATTTATATGTGTATTGTTCTTGGTGACTGAATTGTATGTAAAATAAAATCACATTTTATATACAATTCAATTTACAAAAAAAGTAGGTGTATATATATATATACGTGTGTTCATCTTATGTTTAGAACCGACAGTATTTTTTTTAATTTGTGCTAGTTTTTTTTATATTGGATCCTATAACACGATAATATCTTAAGAGTCATAATGAATATTGCAAGAGACGTGAAGACTTTTAAAATAATATCACATTTTAAATAATCGTATTGTAACTAAAAATATGATTTCAATCTAAAAAGCATCTAAATAATTAAGAAAAATCAGCAAATTGAAGTGTTAATTGGCCGGTTTGACGCAGAACCTATAATGGCCGTTGGAGCATAGGAGTTCTGGAGTGGAGACCGCCTTGGAAAGCGTAGCGTAGGACGCCCTCCGGCCCGATGCACGACTCGACATGCGAAAGGTTGCTGGTACAGGCTGGATAAGGAAAGCGGAGGTCCGGGATATGTAGTGCAAAATGGGGGAGACGTTTGTCCAGCTGTGGGCTGCGAAAGGTTAAATAAATAAATAAAATAAATATCCAATGACATTCTCACAGCGCCATCTAGCCCCAAGTTAGCGTTAAGCCTGTATTATGGGTACTAAACAACGGATAAACATACATATATACATTTTTTTTGTACCTAAATACATACATATTATACATTGTTTTCCCAGACCAAATGTTTGTACTGCCCGGGGATCTAACCCGGAACTCTTGGTGTTGCGGCCGACCTCTCAACCGCAACACCAAATGGGTCGTCAAAATAATAATCAACGTTTAAATTTTAACTACAATTAAACTGATTTGTACACACACCCTCACAAAAGCTTCTACATGAATATTGCAATCCAAAAGAGTTACGTTTCGCAAAACAATCGTCGCATACAGATGCAACTTTTCAGATGATTTCGAAAATGAAAGCAGTGCATAATTAAATGTAACGGACATACTTACATCACGTTTGCTTTGCTAATATCTGTCATAAGACTGACAAGTAGAGTCCATTATGCTAATATTTGAAACGCATTTGTTTCAACTGTTACTAATTCGAGGATAATCCTGCGGTAATAGCGCGGTTAAGTTTCCTAGACTTTTTTAAAGACTAGGTTTTTCGCTTATGGTTATTTAATTGACTGGTCTACTTTTGCACAATATACATATTTACAAATGTGGATGTAACCTGTTTATTTATTGCAGGTTAAATATTGACATTTACTAACTATTTAAGTTTGATTACTACCGGTTTGCTTTATTTGCAGGATTTAATTCTCTTTCTTCAACCATATACACACATACATAGGTCTCCCCCGTTTTGCGCTTTTCTCATCAAGCCTCCACCAGCGACCATTCGCAAGTCGATGGTTCATCGGGCCGGAGGGCGTACTACGCTACGCTTGCCAAGACGCGGTCTCCACTTCAGAACTCGTCTGCTCCAACGGCCATCGGTTCTGCGACATGCATGACCAGCCCACTTGCACTTCATCTTGCCGATCCGGCGGGCTATGTTACGGACATAGTTGCTCAAAGACTCTCGTCTTTAAGCATTGCTCAATCGCTGACTATGGACTGAGTGAGCATATCCAGAGACACACAACGCCTCGATTAAAGCAGATCTTGAAATATGGTTACTAAACATGATGAACATGAAAATGAGCCACCGACGCTCACTAAACGTTCCGTGACTTAATTAATTTAATAATAGCCTCCGTGGTCTAGTGGGAAAAGCATTCGGCTGCGAGACCCGAGGGCATGGAATACCGCGGGGAAATGTCACTTTATATGATTTTTCATAGTTTGGTTAGGACATTACAGGATCCATTGATTCCCCGAAAGAAAATGATAACCGGCCTTTGGAGGCACGTGAAGCCGTCGGTCCAGCTACAATCTTAGTATGGTAGTCGTTAACACACTTTGGCCCAATCTCCCCACAGCTATGCCAGCGAGAAGGCCTATGCTGTACAGTGGGCCAGGAAAGGCTGATGATGATGCTGGATTAGGGTGTTAATTTGAAAAGAAGTCTTTTATTGATATTTATGCACGATTCTTCTTAGTTCAAAGTATCTATAGGTACTTGAAATCCGTGGTAATTCATTTGTCATTTTTTTAATTATTGGTCTACCTTAATTTAAGGATTCATTTTTACCTGAAAGCTAAATACATGAAAAAGTTACAAGTAGGCGCCACGTACACTGACATTCCTAATTGTACAATATTTATGGGTCATCATTTTTTAAATTATTTTTTTACATGACATCAAAAACAGCCTGGTATAAAATAGCCAGAGATTATGTTACAAGTTCATACATACTATGCGAAAAGACTTTCCCTCAACGTTTATTCCCCAAAGGAGGTTTGCTACATATAGTTGTTAAGGCGTTATCTAGATATCAATGCAAATATCGGAATATTTTTTGTCTTCTTTCGATAATTTCGTCGAATTCACAACAGGTATAGTACATATTATTTCCTAAATGTTATTTTAATTTTCTAAAACAACTTTTTCTTCGTTTTCAGAACGTACTCAAAACTTCAAATAGGAATTCTGAACGAAAAGATACATGTCATTATTTTGTGACGTCATGGACAGTAATAATCAACCTTTACCCAAATATTAAATTCAAATAGATTTATTAAATTTCGATATCTTAAGTTGTTTAAGTTTATTTTATAAATGAACATGACAAAAAATGTACGAGTCTATCACCAACTATGACTACTAACTACTTCACTGTGGTTTATAGTATGAAAAATCAAAGTTTTAACGTCCGGTAAAACGCTAGTACCTTAGTTTTAAAAATGTAGATCAACTATTTAAAAAGTTATCATGCATCAAAAAAAAATTTTTTTTTAAGTTTGCATAAACATAATTTATTACAATTCTGATAAATAAGTACAATGACGATGCTTAAAATAAAATTGTACCTAAAATTAGATAAAACTTTATCACTGGTTTCTACTTGTATTATATCGTGCATTACCTGTTACGCTTTACATCGCTGAAACTAATGTTGATACTAATATTCTGCTTCTAAAATGTTGGAGACCACTGAGATTGACAGTTTATTACGTCACTTGTATCAGTTGGTAGAGTTTTGTTGTTTGATGACGAAGTTGTTTGAAACCTTGAACGAAATCAACCTTAGCATTTCTATGAATCAGTATATGAGTATAATATTCCCTCAGTTCATAGCGTCTATCGAGTGATCCAATCTTTGAAGCGCTTAGTCGCAAATATGTGCTCACAGCACACGTCGGGGACACTTAAGTCCAAGTGAAGAAAAGTTTAGTAAGTAAAGATTTCACTAATGAACCAACGATTGTAATAAAAAACCTTGAAAACGCAGCCTTGTGCAATGAACCATGCCTCGAATCGTCCGACTGGGAACATTGCAAAGTTTAGAATTCAGCCGATCGTCAATTGTTTTTATTTCTCCTCGACGTTATCTCGCGGCCTCCGAGATAAGAAAAAGAAGCATTAACTTAGCTTACAATTGAAATACAATAATGTTATTGCCGTGTTTACTGTTAATGACGTGTTTCCGTCACGAGCACTGTCAAAGAACTGAAAAATTGGTCTGCTGATAATGTTGATATCTTATCACAATAGATTATGTGCACAAGTGTTGGATTTGAACCGTATAATGGAAAGCGCATTACGCGCCTAGTGTCTACCGGTCATGATATAGATAGACGTGTTGTGGAACTTATGGAACGCAAAGAATTGACATTGAGTTTTCATAATTTAATCAAGAGAGGTAGTGTTCAGTTTCTGTGCTTCTGTACTGTGATTCATATTGTTTCTTTTTATTAAATGATGTGCAATTTGATGAAGATCTCAGTGTTGTGGTTATATTTGTGAAATTAAGGGCAGACAGTGTTTTATTACAAGGTGTTTTTAACAGCTTTGTTTCTGTCCAGGATAAAATTAACCTTTGTCACTCATGGATGATGCAACTTTATATTTGCCAAGGATTTTATCAGACCAGACCATTAGTTTTACATAACAAATACAAAAGCACATATTATTTCTTTTAATAATACTAGTAACGATATTAAATACAAAAACAGCTTATAAACACTAGGAAATCAATAGCTTACAGTACTCTAGTTTTCACTTAACAGCTGAGCAACTGACATATATTAGCCATAAAAAAATCTTCAATAGTGCGATATTTATATGTGTAAAATAAACCTCCCTTAACCGCTCGAACACAGTAGGCACATAAACAATAGATTCATGCATTGTGTGTTGTGAGTTTTCACCTGTGCTATGAATGACGGCTTTATTGAAAATAAGTGTATGATAGCCCAAAAACAATCAACCATGAAAATTTATACAAACTACATGATGATTGTAAATCTTTCACCTACTAAACATTAATATATAAACTAAACTCTTGATTTATTATGGTACAGAAAACTAAGTATGGACCGCTTAATATCAACGTTCAAGCAATCTTATTTGAGTATATATCAGTATGACAATACTTCAATATCAGTGGTTGCAATTATAGTATATTGTTATATATTTAATGTTCTAAGGTATTACACAATATTTTAAATTAAATTTATGTGATATATCTAAAACAAAATAATGGCCAAGCGCGAGTCGGAATCGCCCATGGAGGGTTCCGCAGCAGCAAGTAACATTATTTTATAAGGAAATTTTTATTTACTAAAGCACCTACTACAGCTTTAATATGAAAAATAGTGGATCACCGTTTATGATGTATAAAAAAAAACATACACCAGAAATCGTTCAAACTAAATTTTGGTGTTAGATTTTATGGTAATGTACATCACATTTATCTTTTTTTATTTTATCAACCCTATACTTTAGAAATTACAGGGGGGACACACAATTTTTTCAACTTTGGTCTCTCGCGCAAACTAATCAATTTATTAAAAAATGATTTTAGAAACCTCATTATCATTTTTTAAGCTCTACACATTGATGTCCTACACAGGGGGAGTAGATGAAAAAATATTTTTTGGGTTTCAGTTCAATGTATGGGGAACCCAAAATATATTAATTTTTTTTCAAGTTTCTCGTCAAAATCGAATAGCGGTTCACAGAATACATATACATACAAAGTTTTAATAGTGTAGTGCTTATAGTTTCGGAGAAAAAAGGGTGTGACATATGGACGGACAGACAGACAGAGAGACTTGACGAATCTATAAGGGTTCCGTTTTTGCCATTTGGATACGGAACCCTAAAAATGCTTGAGTGTAAACTAAAATGTTCAAATTAATTGCCTAATTATTTTCACATACAAAGTAAATATTATTGTCATTTTATCCAATTATATAAAGATGTAATCTACATTTCATTGAGCACATTTTGGTTTATCACTCATATCTGTTATTGTTGGTGGCTAGTAAAAGCAAATCTTTTTTATCACTAAAGATAATCACTTATCACTTTATCAAGGAAAAGTAAGTGGTCACTTTTATTTTTAAATGTGTGTTTAGCACAATGTTTTTATTATTATCTTCTTGGGATGAATATAATAAACATTGTAGATATTGTATTTTTACAACTACACTTATAAAATAATTTTCAGTTTTCTTAGAGACCTATTTTTTATTCAAGAGATTATATGAGACCTTGATATGCATTACAGATATGAATGGAAAATCATAAAATGAAATATTCATATAATATGAAAAAATATATACATTTAGAATACTATTTAATAATTTGTATTTTATTTTATTTATTAAAATTAATATTAATAAATAAAATAATAATTACAAATAATTTAATAAATAAAATAAATATATTTATTATAGTTTTGACTGCTGTGATACTGTCTGTCCTGATTTCCCTCATCATTATTGTTATATCTATGAAGTATATTTTAAGCAATTATTAAATTATTTTCAGATGAGCAACTGTACGGATACACAAACTACGCCATGGACACTCCCACCCCTACAGTACCCGGAGACTGTCTACCAGGACTGTTTCAACGCTTGGACTCACTGGGATCTCCTGGCTTGGACTCAGACTTTGACGAAAGCCTGGCTGTGCCGGAGTCACTCTCTGTTATTGACATAGACAAAACAGACAACAAAGATACTGCTGATGACAATGGTGAGTAAAAATTGTCTTAGACTGCGAAGATGATGATTCTTTCATAGTCATATTTGTAGACACCTTAAGGTCTTTTTTGATATTGGATGTCTTGTATCTTGTATGAAAATGGCTTGCTTTGGCCTGGTTTTATGAAATGGATTACATTAATACTGTATTCATAGATATCAGCATGCAGCCATTCTTTTTTTTACCAATAGGCACAATATGTCCAGCAGTGGACTGCAATAGGTTGAAGAGAGAGAGAGAGGCACAATATGTAAGAAAATTATCAAGTTACTATTGATAAGGACAAGGGCTATTTACATTTCAAATACGAGAGTATGTATTTCAATTTGTAGATTGTTATTTATTTAATAAGTTTTCAATTTTATTTCTTTTGTTGATCCCAATAGTGATTAATGCATAGGCTATTTATCAGATATTGTTTGATAAATATTAATCAACGTGAAAATATGTATAATATATCTCTGAACTTATACCCTCTAGCGTTAAGAGCGTCGGTGGCTCAATGGTGTGGACTGTCGCCTTCCTACCGGTAGGGCTGAGGTTCAAATCCCGACACGTACCAATGTGTTTTCGAATTTTCGAAAATATATGTACGTTATCCGTCGCTCTTACGGTGAAAAAACATCGTAAGGAAATTCGAGTTCATGCACACCTGCGAAGAGATTCGAAGATTTTGTGTGAAGTCGTCCAATCCGCACTTGGCCCGCGTGGACGACTAAGGCCAAATCACCTTATACGGGTAGACTCGTGCCCCTCGGTGGGGTCGTTTAATGAGCTGATGATGATGATACCCTCTAGCTAATAAAATAAGCTATAGTTCGTAATTAATTATACATATATTAACCTTAATTAAGAGCTATTCAGGGTAATTGCAACAGTATTTTTCCAAATGATCAAATGCATAAATAGTTATGAATTATTATTATTTACAAATGTCCTCAATATGCGTCATTGTAAGTACCATTGCAACAAATATGAAATAAACAGAAATGAAATGGAAATTCTTATTGGACACTTTATAACATTGTTCATCTAAAAAAGTTGATGAATATGCTAACAGAACTTAAATGTTTCCATGATGATGTAGAAACATTTATTAATTTTCATTACAAAAATCACACAAATAAAAGGTGCAACATTAAATAATCTTACATTTCTGCCTTACACCTTAAATAAAACTTTTGAGATTCTATAGGATTAAACTTATCTAGTTAAACATAAGGTTTTAAAGTATTAATAAATACTAAATGATAATATGACATGAAAAGCGATAATCATAATTTCTTAAAGATAATCTCTTCCTACATATGGAAAGTACAAAATAATGTGTATTTGTCCATATTATTATTGATTGATATTCAATAATTATTTTATGCATTAATTGCAATTATTTTGAGCGTCGGTGGCTGAGTGGTGTGGACTGTCGCCTTCCTGAGGGCTGAGGTTCAAATCCCGACACGTACCAATGTATTTTCGATTTTTCGAAAAATATATGTACGTTATCCGACGCTCTTACGGTGAAGGAAAACATCGTGAGGAAACCTTCATGCACGCCTGCGAAGAGATTCGAAGGTTGTGTGTGAAGTCGTCCAATCCGCACTGGGCCCGCGTGGACGACTAAAGCCTAATCACCCTATACGGGTAGGCTCGTGCCGCTCGGTGGGGACGTTTAATGAGCTGATGATGATGATGAATTATTTTATGTATAATTAATAAACGTGTCAAATTTTAAATTGTGTGGCATTGATAAAAAAAGTATATATAAGTATATTTTTTTCAGAATCTTTAGCAACTTCAAGGCCATTCAGCGAAGTTCATTCTGCACCAGTAAAATTCAATTCAGCACACAGGAAAGTGTTCATTCCGGGAGTAGAGATAAGGGTGAAGTTTATTGAAAACGAGAGAAGTGTTACAACACATCTGCTTAACCCTAATTTGTAAGTACATTTTTTTACTGATTAAGCATCAAGCTTCCACGCACAATAGTAAATCTTTTAACAGCTTGAATTCCAGTCAGTAAAATAAGACATAACTATCTATCTATTCAACCTATCGCAGTCCACTGCTGGACATAGGCCTCCCCCATTTTGCGCCAGATATCCCAGCCCTCCGCTTTTTCCGTCCAGCCTCCACCTGCGACCTTTCGCAAGTCGCAATAATACTTCGTTATATTTGATTTACACATTTATGGCAGTGAAAAGGGTAATATTTCAAATTAAACTTAAGAGTTTGTAAACATGCTATAAGTATAACCCGTTAATATTCGCCTTACATGTCTTACCATTGAAACATTTCAAGGTTTTAGCAATTATGAGCCTCACAATTATTAGCAGAGCATTTTTTTTGGACAAAGTACAAAACGTCGTCTATAATTATTCTAAGTGCACTGGCTTAAACGGGTTAATTTTTATTAACAAAACAACTCCATCGAAATTCTGCAGTATTCGTGATAACAATGATAGGCTTCATACTTATATAAATGTCCCGTTATGAAGTAATCTGCTCAAAATGTAAATTACCTTTTTACAAATTCCCTGGTAATTACCAACTTGGTATAATGACGTGACGATAAAGTCATAATTCGCCATTGATTCAAGCGAAATTAACATCTACTACCAATATATAACATTACTCTTTGCTTACTACGTTGCGTTCATCGAAGGTCGTTCAAAGTGATACCTTTTTCGCTGTACATCTATGACATTGACGATTTCTTCCATTTAAGGTTATAGCTGCCTATCTATTTATTTTATTAAGACGTTTGATCAAATGCATGTTTATATGGAGAATTATGCGCATATATTTTCAGTCTATAATATCACCTACAAGAAATGATGTAAAAATGATCGCAATTAGTATCAAAGAATTTTAAAATATTGGTTTTGCTTTAAAATATAACCTAGTTACAACAAATGTATATAACAAAACACTATCACGTTACGTATTGTATTGTTTTGAAAACCTTAAGAATAGCATCGCTCTGATCTAATGCTTACTTAAAATTATAACCTTTACTCAAATAATATAAAAAGTTTTAAATAGTCACCAAGGTTAGGGATGCTCACGTAATCAAAAACTATTTATAAACGTTAAACATTGGTTCGAGTCGTCTGAGCATTGAATTAGGTCGTTGCGTGATTTTGGTGTCAAGGGCTCTAATCTCATGAGTAAACCGCTTAGGGAATGTCACTTTGTGCTATTTTCTAATAAATAAATGAATAATGAGGGTTAATTTTGCCCAGTTTAAAACGGCCTGCCTGGCTCCCAACTTAGCTAAATCACAAGATTTTCCGAAATCAAAGATGCTTCCGACTAATTAATTATGTCACCTATGTGATATTGGTTTTATATCGGCTTACTTAATCTGCCATAAGGCTTAATTGCCCCTATGCATATTGGTTCAGTAGTGTATGGACCCATTTTTATGTTCATCGTAATGAGGTCTCAAGTTGGATACTTAATTAGTATATTTGATCATAGATATACCATACATCTGCAACATGGCGAGTTTACGTGGACTATCAAGAAACGGTACAAGCACATACTGTCGCTACATCAACAACTCACGTTGTACCGAGCCTCTCTCAAAATACCATTTCCGACTAAAACGCATAAAACTAGACGAGCGAGTTTCAAGAACACAATGGACTCGGAAGAAACTGCAGAGAGAACTGCCCTGCAAGCAATGCCTAGGAGTAATTCTAAGAAGCGAGATGGAAGACTCAGAAAGAGAAAAGGTGCTTTGCCCAGGTAAGCTGAAATACACGAGTTTCTTGCTAGATTAACTCCGTAAAATCTTTTTGCTAAACTGATGAAAAAACTCGTTAATAATATGGTTTTAGTGTTTTGCAACTTTAGATACTTCTTTTGATAGATTTCAGAAGCAAGTCATTATTAAAATGAATTGGAATTGAATACTCAGTTTCTTTACTGTTTGATTTTCTATTTGCAAATACACATTTTAAAATATATAGTTTGTAGTATTTTAACCATTACACTTTTTGCGCAGATTCCCAAAAAAACCCGAAGTGATGGTTACATATGAAGGTCTGCAACTTAGGATGAAGCAACTCGAAGAATATCTCTTCAACTTACTCAATATATCAATTTATAGAAATCATCATGAAACGGTAAGCTATTCCACATTTCGCGGTTAAAGGGGTTCCATTCTTTGTTCTTAATCATTAATTTGCGCAATCGCAAAAAAAACTTTATTGAATTAAAATATTTACAAACAATAGGAAGTGAATGTTTCGTTAATAGAATTCATAAAGCATTTTACTAAAATACCAAAAACATTACAACTTATATTGTCATCCATACTAAAATGCCTTCTTCTTCCCCTTGACCGCGTACAACGAAGAGCCACGCGGATGGTCAACGATCCGTCGATCACCAATGGTCTAGATTCTTTAGCCTTGCGCAGAGATGTTGCGAGTTTCTGTGTCTTTTATATACAATGGGGAGTGTTCCAAAGATCTGTTCGATCAGATACCTGCTGCTGAGTTTCATCATCGGACTACCCGCCATAAGTTGAAATTCCATCCTCATCATCTTGATGGTTGGCGTTCGACTACAATTCGATTTATGCGCAATTTCATTCCGCGTACTTCGCTAATGTGGAATGACCTACCAGCAGCGGTATTTCCTGACAAATATGACATAGGAACCTTCAAGAAAAGAGCGTATTCCTTCCTTAAAGGTAAGCAACGCACCGGTAGCGCTTCCAGTGCCACCGTTGTTCATGGGTGGAGTTGAACACCTTCCATCAGGCGTCTCTCTTACTCGTTTGCTCCCTATAACATAAATAATAATAATAATAATAATAATCATAATGGGAGTCCCCGTCTAACGCACTTTAAAAATAAACTTACTATCAAGTAATAAAATTAATACAATAATTACCTTATCAATGATAACAAATAAGTACTTATGTACGACGATTTCAAACAATAACGATTGGTCGTGTAACAGGTAATTGTTACATTTTGAAACACAAATTTTCCACGCTTATGCATTCGCCCGAGCGGGAAGTATATCATTAAAGTTATGAGTAACTGAGGAATCCAAACACATATAATATCGCTCATTGAAAACAAAAATACCATTTGGAACCCTCAGTGTATTAGCCAACTTTACACCATTACACCATATGGGTCGTTAAGTTACAGTTATAATGTCCAAAAAGCAGTAATTGCTCCTTCTAAAATTATTGTAAAGATATGAACATCATCATTTTAGCCTATAATGTCAACTGCTGAATGAAGGCCTCCCCTAATGATTCCCACGCGGACCGATTCCTTGCAGTTGACATCCATCTGCTACCCGCCTCCCTTAGCCAAGTAATCTGTCCATCTGTTGAGAGTCGGCTAATGCTTTTTTTCCGTTACGTAGACGCTACTCGAGAACCCTCCGCCCCATCTGTCATCGGTTCTACTATGTGTCCTGCCCACTATCACATGAACATATGAATAATAATAAAAAAATTAAAGCTACTGCAAATTTGGTTTAAAGCCTTTTTGTTTTCTATGTAGTAAATAGTTTTGTTCTTACAGGTGAAGTTCCTAGAAGTGTCAAACATGTCGTTTATAAGCGAGCTAGGCGGCAAGGGCAAGGAGGGAATGATACAAAAGCGCACGGGCTCCACGCAGCCTGGACAAGCTGGGTGTAATTGCTTCGGTTTGCTTGGCAATATGGTCTGTGTAAGGTAAAGATATACGGATATAATTTAACTCATGTGTTGAAACGGTTGAGATATCGGATACTACACCTAGATTGATTCTCCGGGCAATATCTCCCCCATTTTGCGCCAGATATCCCGGTCCTCCGCTTTTCTCGTGCAGTACCCTCCAGCGACCATTCGCAAGTCGTCGGTCCATCGGGCCGGAGGGCGTCCTACGCTCTCCACTCCTGAACTCGTCTGCTCCAACGGCCATCAGTTCTGCGACACACGTGACCAGCCCAATGCTACTTTCACTTGCTGAGCCGGCGAGCTATGTCCGAAAATTTAGTTCTCTTACGGATTATTATATACATATTGTATGAGTCTAGGTGTTTCTCAATATAATATTAATGTATTCACGAAAATGAATATTGTTTAATAACTATACTAGGAGCTCCACGCAAGGGTTATCTAGGGTAAGGAAGATGGGGCCACTATAAAACCCAGAAACCAATACCATTTCACCAAGTGCTATTGGTAGGGCCATAGGCCTTACCACACAGCATGCCTGTGAAGAGTTAGAAACTTTGTTTGATTTCAAATCACAAAAAACATCTGTAAACCAACAGTCGCTATTATAACGTAACTAGAAGCATTGCAAATGTATCGTTAAGTGGATAATAGAGATATTCTCACATTACGCAGTTAAACTGAATTGAAGAAACCCTGAACCTTTATAATCTTGAAAGGCTTATGCTCACACCTATATCCATTTAATTTTAAATGAGTGTTGAATTCTAAGGCTTCTCTATGGTTAGCCTCACGACATTTCCCGTATACGTCCATGCTTAGCGATAATGTAAATAGTGTGCGTGTCCGTGTGTGTATGAGTGTGCGTGCATGCCTGTGTATTTGTAGTTGTATCGAGCCTTGAAATTCCGACTTCTGCAGCAGGGAAAACAGCAAAAGGAAAACAAAAATACGCACAAATATCTCTTAATATTGCAGATGTAACTACTTCTGCACTGGGCTTGTATGCGCCAAATGGCAAGAGCGGTGGCTATTCGTGAAGGACACATTCTTCGCGTACATCCGGCCGAGAGATGGCATCATTAAGGCTGTCATGCTGTTTGACCAAGGGTAAGGTTACTTGGAATAACTTTAGCTTAAGTATTTTGTTAAAAATTGTCAAGATTTTAAGGTTTGTATGTTGGTAGAATTGGTACAGTTGTGAAAAATTAAGATAATGTGTTAAGAAGAGCTTTTCGAATAGAGTTGTATTTGCTATAACAATTATTATAATAGTGAAACTATTGAAAGTTTTATAATTTATACAAAATTACTTATATATTATCATATAAACCTATAAATTGATCACCGCTCAAATCCTGTATTACCCGACTGCCGAAGGAGGGTTATTGGCCAAAGAACGGGGATTCCGTTACATTGATATATCTAAGCGATCTCGATTATAGAATAAAACGTCAAACGAACTATTTGTTACAAGGCTATTATGAGGAAAACTCCTCACTCCGATTATTTTACACTTAAAGTATATCACAAATGTCTAATTTAAATATCTATTTCATGCAGCCCATGGAAAAGTGAGTACAAATTTGTGACGTAAAAATACTTTGGTAAAACTTTAACTATATGGTTTGGTTGTGTCGTTGAGTGGATACATCAATGTACATCATTATACAAACGTTTAACAATTGTAAGTAAATATTAACTTACCACTTAAGCAATTTGCTCGCAATATGTGTAGTACTTAAATTGTTTGAACTGGATGTCCCAGGCCTTTGTCATTATACTCATGTAACCATAACATTTATTTGTTGAGATATAAACAAACCATCGAGTCATTGTTATAAACTTAATTATTTCAGGTCATATATAAATTTAACTTGATAAAATGCCATAAACTAATAAATAACTTGTACTAATACACCAATTTATTTTAGAGTTCGAGTATCTGACTTTTTCAATTTGAAATCGTACTTGTCAACCCAAATAACAAAAATCTCTCGATTTTTTTACAAGTCACAATACTATGTAGGTCTGGCGACTGTTGCCAGACTGTGTTCTGTGGGCTTACCGCCATTCCTTTAAACAGTATTACAATAATGCGTTATCGCTTTTTCTGTTACAACAATGCTGACGTGTCATTATCATCATCATCAGCTCATTAAACGTCCCCACCGAGGGGCACGAGCCTATAGGGTGATTAGGCCTTAGTCGGCCACGCGGGCCCAGAGCGGATTGGACGACTTCACACACAACCTTCGAATCTCTTCGCAGGCGTGCATGAAGGTTTCCTCACGATGTTTTCCTTCACCGTAAGAGCGTCGGATAACGTACATATATTTTTCGAAAATTCGAAAATACATTGATACGTGTCGGGATTTGAACCTCAGCCCTCCCGGTAGGAAGGCGACAGTCCACACCACTGAGCCACCGACGCTCGTTCATTATAGTAAAGTAATACTGTTTTAAGAGATAGCGGGAACCTCTTTGTATCTGTGAATGATCTTTAAATGATTTTATATAAGATCAAGCTGAGTTTTTGACATATTTCCATCGTTGTAAAGCTCAACAGCGGTCATGAACGTTGTAGTAACATCAACGGTAGATGTTACCAGACAGAACAATTAAGGTTAGATTTAACCCAGTGGTATATGGTCTAATCCATGTATCCCTCCTAACAATAGTAGGCACATATCGCTTGAAGCAACTTTAGTGCGACAAGTCTTGATATAGGTGTTGGCAACATCAATGATAATATTATCATTTTATTGCTCAAGGCACCTTTTCTGTCAGCTAAAAATATCTGGATGGTGTGTTTTGTGTGCGAAATTAAATTATTATATTCCACCTAACCAACGCCTATTATTAATTATACACGGCAGATCATATGAACAAGTCGACACAATAGGGTCTAGGGAATAGTCTATAAGGTCCTAACTCCAGGCATTTCTTATGCTAATTTGTATATGTTGTTACTAATAACTACTTATCGGTAATTCTTCAGATTTGAAGTATCAAGCGGTATGTACTCGACGGGGATGAACCACGGACTACAGATTCTTAATCAAAGCAGACAGCTAGTCGTGAAATGCTGGACCAAGCGGAAGAGTAAAGAGTGGATGCAGTACCTCAAGACTGTCGCCAACCAATCCGGTAAGCTAAGCATGAGATCCAAGTAATTTTCTACTTCAGTGTCGATTCCTAGGTGGTAGACTCGATACTGAGTCGTCTAGGTAGGTACCATCGTAGTACCAGATATCGTCCCGTGAAACAGGAGTGTTATGCACTTTTGTGTTTCGGGATGAGGGCACTGTGGCTAGTGAATTTACTGGCTTTTTTTAGGGTTTAAGAGAGCTAACATCTGACGTCTGGGGTGTCAGGTTTGATGCGGCATTGATGGAGGATTATAACTGTCTCTCAGTTGTTGGCTAGGCGTGTCACTTACCATCAGGTGAGCGTCTTAACCGTCCTGTACACTTATAAAAATATCCCCAGTGACTAGTATTGAACTTATTGTCCCCAGAATATGCTTAAAATATTACCTATTCCCTTACATCTTATAATATTCGATCCACGCTGGTCAGATATAAGCAGATCGCATTTTTTTAAATTAATAAAATTTGGTCCTCAAACAAGATGTCCTAGGGCAAGCGAAGCTATTCCAGTCTCACCCGTGGAAATCACGAAAGAGTTCCGCTTCAACACATTCTTCGCCACTTCCAAAATTCTATTATTTCCCCCCAGCACGAGACTTCACGTTTCCCAACGTCCACCACTCGTTCGCACCGGCGCGTGCTGGCACACAAGCGGGTACTCTGGTAGACGGGTCGGCGTATATGGCGGCAGTCGCTGATGCTATGGAACTGGCTAAAGAAGAGATCTTCATCGCTGATTGGTGGCTCAGCCCTGAGATATACATGAAAAGGCCCGCACTCAATGGCAACTATTGGCGATTGGATACTATATTGAAGAGGAAAGCTGTAAGTGCCTTGTTAATAATAAAATTGTTTATTGCTCTCATAATACATTTACGTGTAACATATACAAAGATTAATCATTCGAAAAAAGGCCTCTGTGCTGTTGGCTTCGGCCCCACACATGCCTTCCAAAGGACCGGGCCACTATTTGGCTCGTGAATTTTAAGGATTTTGAAAACAATGACAAACTGGTTTATTGTTCTCGTTGCTTTTTTTTTGTAGTAGACTAAAATTGTTACGTCTGATTAACACATTTATAAGGCATAACAACTCCTAATTTCATTGTATTTCGACCTTAAGATATTGGCCTAAGGTTTAAAATATAGTCTTAATAATATGAAAGGGTCCTATAAGTGTTAAGCCCTGCGCTAGCAAAATGCGTGTTTACGATTCGCCAGTTCCTTATTTGCTATTTGGAAGGATGCACGACCAAACGAAGTTAATTTGGATTCAAATGTTAAATGTCTACAATCTCTGTTGATCTCACATACTATCTCTCTCTTCAAAGTGAAAAGTTCAAAGTCCACTTCTGAATACACCCCTAATAATTATCATTACGCTATATTTCTTTCGGATCGACTTTTTGTTGTTGTCCGCTGTTTCTCCTCCTCCTCCAAAGGCCCCCATAGGCTTGGTCAGGTTGGGAATATGGCTTTATTGTCTCATCCGTTTGTGAATTCACTTATAATATAATTGTGCTACTCAATGTAAAAAAAAACAAAGATATACAGAGAACTTACATACTTTATTTATGATAGGTACTTTACCTATCATAAATAAAGTACCTGATGCTGATCACCATCACTAGAGATTACAATACACTGCTAGTTTTTTAACCATAATTGGACAATGGGAAAGATCCGACATCATTTGTGAACCTTATTCCTTTGGACAGTTGAAAATAAAAAACTAATGAAATTGTTGAATGTGCTATATCCCATTAAGGTTTAATTATAATAAGAATGATTTTATATGATGGTATATGTGTTTACAGAGTCAAGGAGTCAAAATATTTATAATGCTGTATAAAGAAGTAGAAATGGCTCTCGGCATTAACAGTTTTTACAGTAAAAGCAAACTTGTTGGGGAAAATATTAAGGTGAGTTTACCATGACAAGATTATAGTATTGGGTATTAACCATTTAACTAAGAAACAGTCTTATTTACATTTGTTTAAGCCATACATATGTTAACTGGTTTTATAAGAGCCCTCTTTAATATATATATATATATATATTCTGCGCTACATAATCATCAGCCTATAACGTCCTTCTGCAGGGCATAGGCCTTCCCGTACAGCATTGCCATGGGGAGATTGGGTCGTAACCCCCACACACATAGTAGTAGCTGGAACTGCCTAATGTTCTCTCCGTAGCACGGGAGTTTCCTTTTCGGACAATCAGGTGATGCAGTCTGCAATGTCCTAAAAAATCTGGGAAGAATCGCACAAAGTTACTTTCACTGTGCAGTCATCCCGTGGGATTCGAATCCACCACACCCGATCGTCGCAGCGATAAGCATTTACGCTCAAACAAGTAGACAACTGAAGCAGTTAACCCTTTGACCGCCAATGACGCCTTAAGGCGCCACACACTATAATTTTTTTTATTGTGTCTGGATTCCCGGCGTTCAATGGGTTAAACAGTTTTTCATACATGACAATCAGCCAAAACTTTTTCTGTTTCTGTAGCTAACTTTTGTTGGCCGCAGATGGCTTTTAATAATAATAATAAAATGGTTTATAAGTTATAAATAACTCTCATAATACATTTGTTACAATGGTTGGTTTATAACAGTAGGCATAGTTAGTAATACTAGCAAAAGGACCTCAACTGACAATAGTGAAGCGCCTAGTCAGCGCTGGATTTCAGTTACTTCCTCTTCTCTTCGGCTTTTTACATCTTCACCGATCACATGGACAGTACAGATGACTGTCAGCTTTCTCTCTTCAACCTATCGCAGTACACTGCTGGACATAGGTCTCCCCCATTTTGCGCCAGATATCCCGGTCCTTCGCTTTCCTCATCCAACCTCCACCAGCGACCTTTCGCAAGTCGTCGGTACATCGAGCTGTAGGGCTTCCTGACGCGTTAAAAAGCCAAAATTATAATTTTAAGTCCAATAAAAATGCTGTAACGAAAACATTATAACGTAGGTTTTCCGACATCCAGACCACGCGAAGGTTGGCGTGTTCTTCTGGGCGCACCACGAGAAGATTGTGTGCGTCGACCAAACGGTCGCCTTCGTGGGGGGCATCGATCTCTGCTACGGCCGCTGGGATGATCATAAACACAGGTAACAAAAAGCATATATACGATCGAATTGAACAACCACCTTTTTTTAAGTCGGTTAAAAAGTCAAAGCCAAAATCATTTTTTTTATTTCTTAAGTAAACAATCCGGTAAGTTCGCTCACCTGGTGATAACTGATGAAGTATTGAACAAAAATAATTAATAGAAGGTAGTTATTATTTCACGCCCTCCGGCCCGGAACGACCTGCGAAAGGTCGCTGGTGGAGGCTGGATGAGGAAAACGGAGGACCGGTTATGTCTGGCGCAAAATGGGTGATACCTATGTCCAGCAGTGGACTGCGATAGGTTGAAATGAAAGGGAGTCATAATTTTCCTTTTGCTTTCACCGCGAGGGGGCGTGACTTGCAAAAGTTTTTTAGTTAATGTGTGATCACTAGTAAAGATTGATGTTAACCATTATACACCAAATAATTGCTGACAATAATTTATATTGTCTTTTTTATTATTGTAGACATTTCTTTCTAGATTTCCATTAGAAGGCAAATAGCACTTCAACGTCGGACCTGAAAAGCGATGATTCCCGCGAGGAGTTCATTATTTGTTTTTAAACACTTTTAATGTACAATTTACAGGCTAACGGATCTCGGTAATATATCACAGCCGAAAACGTCGATAGCAACCAAAAAGAAAACGTCAAGCTCTCCCGGCGGTGGTATTTACATGCCACAATCGAATGGCATAGAAGCGACCATAGAACTGGCGAAAAACTCAAAAGACATTGTCATTGGATTGAACGAGTGAGTATCTAAACATTATGATTGTCTATTTTCTGTCTTTGCTAGTTGTGTGCACGTTTGAGNGCACATACTATGTAGGTCTGGCGACTGTTGCCAGACTATGTTCTGTGAGCTTACCGCCATTCCTTAAAACAGTATTACGGTTATGCGTTATCGCTTTTTCTGTTACAACAATGCTGACGTGTCATTATAGTAGTGTAATTCAGTTTTAAGAGATAGCGGGAACCCCATTGTATCTGTGAATGATCTTTAAATGATTTTATATGAGTTCAAGCTGAGTTTTTGACATATTTCCATCGTTGTTAAGCTCTCAACAGCGGTAATGAACGTTGTAGTAACATCAACGGTAGATGTTCCAGACAAAACAATTAGCGTTAGATTTAACCCAGTGGTATATGGTCTAATCCATGTATCCCTCCTAACAATAGTAGGCACATATCGCTTGAAGTAGCTTTAGTGCGACAAGTCTGATATAGGTGTTGGCAACATCAATGATAATATTATCATTTTATTGCTCAAGGCACCTTTTCTGTCAGCTAAAAATATCTGGATGGTGTGTTTTGTGTGCGAAATTAAATTATTATATTCCACCTAACCAACGCCTATTATTAATTATACACGGCAGATCATATGAACAAGTCGACACAATAGGGTCTAGGGAATAGTCTATAAGGTCCTAACTCCAGGCATTTCTTATGCTAATTTGTATATGTTGTTACTAATAACTACTTATCGGTAATTCTTTAGATTTGAAGTATCAAGCGGTATGTACTCGACGGGGATGAACCACGGACTACAGATTCTTAATCAAAGCAGACAGCTAGTCGTGAAATGCTGGACCAAGCGGAAGAGTAAAGAGTGGATGCAGTACCTCAAGACTGCTGTCGCCAACCAATCCGGTAAGCTAAGCATGAGATCCAAGTAATTTTCTACTTCAGTGTCGATTCCTAGGTGGTAGACTCGATACTGAGTTGTCTAGGTAGGTACCATCGTAGTACCAGATATCGTCCCGTGAAACAGGAGTGTTATGCACTTTTGTGTTTCGGGATGAGGGCACTGTGGCTAGTGAATTTACTGGCTTTTTTAGGGTTTAAGAGAGCTAACATCTGACGTCTGGGGTGTCAGGTTTGATGCGGCATTGATGGAGGATTATAACTGTCTCTCAGTTGTTAGCTAGGCGTGTCACCTACCATCAGGTGAGCGTCTTAACCGTCCTGTACACTTATAAAATATCCCCAGTGACTAGTATTGAACTTATTGTCCCCAGAATATGCTTAAAATATTACCTATTCCCTTACATCTTATAATATTCGATCCACGCTGGTCAGATATAAGCAGATCGCATTTTTTTAAATTAATAAAATTTGGTCCTCAAACAAGATGTCCTAGGGCAAGCGAAGCTATTCCAGTCTCACCCGTGGAAATCACGGAAGAGTTCCGCTTCAACACATTCTTCGCCACTTCCAAAATTCTATTATTTCCCCCCAGCACGAGACTTCACGTTTCCCAACGTCCACCACTCGTTCGCACCGGCGCGTGCTGGCACACAAGCGGGTACTCTGGTAGACGGGTCGGCGTATATGGCGGCAGTCGCTGATGCTATGGAACTGGCTAAAGAGGAGATCTTCATCGCTGATTGGTGGCTCAGCCCTGAGATATACATGAAAAGGCCCGCACTCAATGGCAACTATTGGCGATTGGATACTATATTGAAGAGGAAAGCTGTAAGTGCCTTGTTAATAATAAAAATTGTTTATTGCTCTCATAATACATTTACGTGTAACATATACAAAGATTAATCATTCGAAAAAAGGCCTCTGTGCTGTTGGCTTCGGCCCCACACATGCCTTCCAAAGGACCGGGCCACTATTTGGCTCGTGAATTTTAAGGATTTTGAAAACAATGACAAACTGGTTTATTGTTCTCGTTGCTTTTTTTTTGTAGTAGACTAAAATTGTTACGTCTGGTTAACACATTTATAAGGCATAACAACTCCTAATTTCATTGTATTTCGACCTTAAGATATTGGCCTAAGGTTTAAAATATAGTCTTAATAATATGAAAGGGTCCTATAAGTGTTAAGCCCTGCGCTAGCAAAATGCGTGTTTACGATTCGCCAGTTCCTTATTTGCTATTTGGAAGGATGCACGACCAAACGAAGTTAATTTGGATTCAAATGTTAAATGTCTACAATCTCTGTTGATCTCACATACTATCTCTCTCTTCAAAGTGAAAAGTTCAAAGTCCACTTCTGAATACACCCCTAATAATTATCATTACGCTATTTCTTTCGGATCGACTTTTTGTTGTTGTCCGCTGTTTCTCCTCCTCCTCCAAAGGCCCCCATAGGCTTGGTCAGGTTGGGAATATGGCTTTAATTGTCTCATCCGTTTGTGAATTCACTTATAATAAAATTGTGCTACTCAATGTAAAAAAAAACAAAGATATACAGAGAACTTACATACTTTATTTATGATAGGTACTTTACCTATCATAAATAAAGTACCTGATGATGATCACCATCACTAGAGATTACAATACACTGCTAGTTTTTTAACCATAATTGGACAATGGGAAAGATCCGACATCATTTGTGAACCTTATTCCTTTGGGCCTACAGTTGAAAATAAAAAACTAATGAAATTGTTGGAAGTGCTATATCCCATTAAGGGTTTAATTATAATAAGAATGATTTTATATGATGGTATATGTGTTTACAGAGTCAAGGAGTCAAAATATTTATAATGCTGTATAAAGAAGTAGAAATGGCTCTCGGCATTAACAGTTTTTACAGTAAAAGCAAACTTGTTGGGGAAAATATTAAGGTGAGTTTACCATGACAAGATTATAGTATTGGGTATTAACCATTTAACTAAGAAACAGTCTTATTTACATTTCTTTGTTTAAGCCATACATATGTTAACTGGTTTTATAAGAGCCCTCTTAATTATATATATATATATTCTGCGCTACATAATCATCAGCCTATAACGTCCTTCTGCAGGGCATAGGCCTTCCCGTACAGCATTGCCATGGGGAGATTGGGTCGTAACCCACCACACACATTGTGGGTGGGATAGTAGCTGGAACTGCCTAATGTTCTCTCCGTAGCACGGGAGTTTCCTTTTCGGACAATCAGGTGATGCAGTCTGCAATGTCCTAAAAAATCTGGGAAGAATCGCACAAAGTTACTTTCACTGTGCAGTCACCCCGTGGGATTCGAATCCACCACACCCGATCGTCGCAGCGATAAGCATTTACGCTCATACAAGTAGACAACTGAAGCAGTTAACCCTTTGACCGCCAATGACGCCTTAAGGCGCCACACACTATATTTTTTTATTGTGTCTGGATTCCCGGCGTTCAATGGGTTAAACAGTTTTCATACATATGACAATCAGCCAAAACTTTTTTCTGTTACTGTAGCTAACTTTTGTTGGCCGCAGATGGCTTTTAATAATAATAATAAAATGGTTTATAAGTTATAAATAACTCTCATAATACATTTGTTACAATGGTTGGTTTATAACAGTAGGCATAGTTAGTAATACTAGCAAAAGGACCTCAACTGACAATAGTGAAGCGCCTAGTCAGCGCTGGATTTCAGTTACTTCCTCTTCTCTTCGGCTTTTTACATCTTCACCGATCACATGGACAGTACAGATGACTGTCAGCTTTCTCTCTTCAACCTATCGCAGTACACTGCTGGACATAGGTCTCCCCCATTTTGCGCCAGATATCCCGGTCCTTCGCTTTCCTCATCCAACCTCCACCAGCGACCTTTCGCAAGTCGTCGGTACATCGAGCTGTAGGGCTTCCTGACGCGTTAAAAAGCCAAAATTATAATTTTAAGTCCAATAAAAATGCTGTAACGAAAACATTATAACGTAGGTTTTCCGACATCCAGACCACGCGAAGGTTGGCGTGTTCTTCTGGGCGCACCACGAGAAGATTGTGTGCGTCGACCAAACGGTCGCCTTCGTGGGGGGCATCGATCTCTGCTACGGCCGCTGGGATGATCATAAACACAGGTAACAAAAAGCATATATACGATCGAATTGAACAACCACCTTTTTTTAAGTCGGTTAAAAAGTCAAAGCCAAAATCATTTTTTTTATTTCTTAAGTAAACAATCCGGTAAGTTCGCTCACCTGGTGATAACTGATGAAGTATTGAACAAAAATAATTAATAGAAGGTAGTTATTATTTCACGCCCTCCGGCCCGGAACGACCTGCGAAAGGTCGCTGGTGGAGGCTGGATGAGGAAAACGGAGGACCGGTATGTCTGGCGCAAAATGGGTGATACCTATGTCCAGCAGTGGACTGCGATAGGTTGGAATGAAAGGGAGTCATTATTTTCCTTTTGCTTTCACCGCGAGGGGGCGTGACTTGTAAAAGTTTTTTAGTTAATGTTGATCACTAGTAAAGATTGATGTTAACCATTATACACCAAATAATTGCTGACAATAATTTATATTGTCTTTTTTATTATTGTAGACATTTCTTTCTAGATTTCCATTAGAAGGCAAATAGCACTTCAACGTCGGACCTGAAAAGCGATGATTCCCGCGAGGAGTTCATTATTTGTTTTTAAACACTTTTAATGTACAATTTACAGGCTAACGGATCTCGGTAATATATCACAGCCGAAAACGTCGATAGCAACCAAAAAGAAAACGTCAAGCTCTTCCCGGCGGTGGTATTTACATGCCACAATCGAATGGCATAGAAGCGACCATAGAACTGGCGAAAAACTCAAAAGACATTGTCATTGGATTGAACGAGTGAGTATCTTAACATTATGATTGTCTATTTTCTGTCTTTGCTGATTGGAATTGCTAGCTGTGTGCACGTTTGAGCGGATTTGAAGAGTATTTTAACGTGGTGATAAAATGATTGTGCTATGAATATAGGGGGCTACATATTTGAATACCCATATGGTGCAATGGCTGAGACGTTGGCTATTACACCGAGGGTATTGCAGTCGTTTCCCGGGCAGTACAAACATTTGTGTGCATGAACATGTCTGTTTGTGTTGGTCTGGGTGTTTTCTATGTATAGTATGTATGTATTTACAAATGCATATATATGTATGTTTATCCGTTGTTTAGTATCGATATTACAGGCTATGCTTAGTTTGGGGCTAGATGGCGCTGTGTGAATGTGTGTTGATATTTATTTATTTATAGACGACAAGGCTTTCGTACTACGTACGAGTATGTGGCGCAATAAATTCTTCATCTAATCGCCACCATTGATTGGTGGCGATTAGATGAAGAATTTATTAGAACTACGTTGATACATATATGAAAGTCTTAGTTAAGACTCTTACGCAGTTGCGTAGCAGAATCGTTCTCACAAGAAGTATCGTTTGCGTCGCCCCTAAAAGACAAGCTGGTCGCACAAATTCCTATATTTATACTTTAAATTTCAATTTCAGCGTTATTCCAATACCTGATTCAGTGGACACCCCAAACGGTTCGACGACGTCAACCTCTGATAAAAGTGAGACGGAAAACATCCAGTCGTCTCAGTTACCCATTCTAGAACCTGGCGATCAACTGCTCATTAACTCCATCAATTTAAACCAAACCCAGGATTTGTCGAAATACGAAACGCCAGAAGTACAAAAGCGTAATGTGCTTAATAAAATCACTGACAGAGGCAAGGACATTATCAGTATTATATACCCTCCATTTGAAGGAGAGCGGAATGAACAGAAGTTTGATGATTCAGAAAGGAAGAAAGCGGAGAAGTATGCCCTGTCCACTGACCAAGTGTTGTTGACCGATGCTTTGGGATTGCCTGTAACAGTTAATAGGACGGTCAGCCAGCCGACGCCGTTAGCGCAAGTCGTAGAAGGAAGAGTGATAACGGAGTCCACGAAAGATGCCTTGGAGGGGATCGAAGGAAACTCGAAGCTTTGGATAGGGAAGGATTACGTCAACTTTATTGTTAAGGATTTCAATAATTTAGATCTGCCTTTTGTAGGTAAGTGCTTTTTAATGCTTTTTTCTTAACCTCGTTATCATTTATTTAACAGTTTAATAGTAGAACATTATGTTGGGTCAAGAGTGATATAGGTAGTGAAATTACTCAATGTTGCTTAACTTTTTGCGTCACGAGTAAAAGATTGTACTGTAATCCATTTAACGAAATTGTTGGTGTAAAATAGGTGAAAGTTGCGACTTGCGCATTGCATTTCTGCTTTACTGGTACATATAATAGAAAGGAAAATATAAGTTACAGCTAAATGTTATTAACATGTTACAAAATTTCAAGTATGATGTCTAAAGTTTTTTTTATTAGTAAGGTAATTAAACAAACGTATAGTACGATTCACCAAAGAAGACCAAAAATGGCGGCCGTCTGCGCATGTACACTAATGAACAAAATACTTACATCAAAATAATATTTTTATTTAAATGAACTCATAAAAACAAATTTATTATAAATGTTCAGCGCTCAAAAAAAATTTATTACTAAGTATAGAATTTAATCGCTGGCCTCGAATGCATGATTCCCTCTATCGTGGAAGTTCCAGGATTCGATGATTTTGAGGTACTGGGGCTGTCCTGCACTAAATGTCATCTTCAGATAATACAAGATCAGAAAACCTGACGACGAAAATCTTCCACTCGGATGATTAATTCTTCCGTCATCTCATCCACGATGTGATCACTTTTTATGTAATTTTTCTATACATTTACTTTGTCACATACGTTTTTTCCATTTCTTGTGCCCCATTAGATAACTTTTCCTTAATAAATTAATTACAAAACTTATATCCCACTACGTTTTTGCTACTTACAAACTTTTTACGGAGGCCCAAGCCATTTCAATAAATGGCTCAGCAAAACTAAAAAAATTACAATAAATAATAAAATGCAACGAAACAGTTTTCCTTCCGAGTGTATTCTAGAGTGCTGTCAGCGCGCCAATTCAATATAGACGAATAGCGATACAGCAACCTTGTCCTCAGACGCGCGCCGACCACCATTGCGTTGCCCCGCTCCTTACAGTATTACTCCCGCCCCTCTGCCGTAACCCCCAATAGACCTAAAAATGACTTCTGCGCATAGTCTCTTTCGTGAATCGTACAAAATATAGTTTTCTTATAATATACAAGTAATTCTTTTCTGGAATTCTGAAAAAGCAATGACATTCAATTTCAGACTTAGTAGACAGAACCTCAACGCCTAGAATGCCGTGGCACGACGTCGGAGTTGTCGTACAAGGGCCGCTGCTAGAGATATCGCGCGCCACTTTATACAGCGATGGAATGCTATAAAACTAGAAAAAGCAAGGTAAATGACAAATATTAAGCAATAATATTTTTAAAAAACTAAAATATTTTATAAAAAATATGAACTTGTAAAATATGAACGATTAGTTACTATAATTTGTATTTGTTCTACTTTAATTTCAGACAAAACACAAGTTATCCGTATTGTTACCTAAAACTTACACAGACATCAAGCCATTGCAAGTTCGAAGCTTTACTCAACGTCATATCAACAATGTCTCTTGTCAGGTAGGTTTACATATTTCATCATTCGGAATCGATGTTAAAAATTATTATGCATTAAAATATAACTTCTTTTTTCCTTGGTCTTGTAGTCCTAACTCGTAATCTCTCTTCAAGATTTGACAACCAACAAAAATAATCTACACAGGTTATCTTGTCTACATCAGTGGCGTGCACAGAGATTATGAGTGGATATGCAAAGTGAGTTTCACTAATCGTAAAAGAGTGAAACATTTACATTTTTGTCAAATTGGATGTTGTCGATGACAGCAGATCATCTATGGTTTCAAATCTGTAGAGAAAAGAGGGCGAATAAGTGGAATCATTCACATTGGCGATTTTCCGGGTTGTCTATACGCACAGAATATGCACTCATCATCAGCTCATTAATGGTCCCCACCGAGGGGCCGTATAGGGTGATTAGGCCTTAGTCGTCCACGCGGGCCCAGTGCGGATTGGACGACTTCACACACAACCTTCGCATCTCTTCGTAGGCGTGCATGAAGGTTTCCTCACGATGTTTTCCTTCACCGTAAGAGCGTCGGAAACGTACATATATTTTCGAAAATTCGAAAACACATTGGTACGTGTCGGGATTGAACCTCAGCCCTCCTGGTAGGGAGGCGACTTTACACCACTGAGCCACCGACGCTCTTACTCTTAGAATATGCACTGCTTATTTGCATATATGTGCACGCCACAGTCTACATTGCTACGATTAACCTTCTCCTGAGATTCCCAACGCAATAGAGCATCCATTATGTCTGTACATAAATACAATTTTACAAAACTTACTGTAACTTGCGTTACTTTCAGGTACTTCGCAGTGTGTCGTCCTGGTCGTGCGGCTTCCTAGACCGTGACACGGTGGAGCAGAGCATCCACGAGGCGTACGTGGACACATCACGCGAGCCCAACACTACGTCTACATGAGAATCATTCTCATCACACTGTCACGGTCTAACCCGCACGTGCGCAACCAGGTAATTTTGTATAAATATCCACTGACACAGTGCTAGAGCGTCGTCTCAATGGTTAGACAATTGCCTTCCGACCGGAGTGCGCAGGTTCAAACACCGCCACGTACCAATGTGTTTTCGAATTTTCGAAATTATATGTACGTTTATCTTACGCTCGGTGATGGAAAATATCTTAAGGAACCCTATGCGCGCCTGCTAAGAGATTCAAGGGTTATACGTGAAGAAATTGGCCCGCGTGGACGACTAGGCCTAATCACCCTTTACGTTTGAACTCGCGCCCCTCTATGGGAATATTTATGAGCTGATAATAATACACACTAGTCAAATACCTTCGGTTTGAGATGCCAAAGTTTTTGGTGAAAATATCTCTCTTACCTCCCGAACGATGCCATCCTAAATAGATGGTCGTTATGTTGCTTGTATACTAAAATCCAATTATTCAACAAACCATTTCAACCAGATTGGAGAGCGATTCAACCGTATAATGCGAGCGCACAGAGCTAAGGAAAGGTTCCGAGTGTTTGTGGTGATGCCGCTCCTGCCAGGGTTCGAAGGTGAAGTGGGGGGACCCTCTGGTACCTCGCTACATGCTGTCACACATTGGAACTACCAGAGCATATGCAGGTTGGTGGCTCAGATATTGCTAAAGTTAAGTCATCTTTTTGATAAGTTTTATGTGAACTATACTAGGTGACTAACCAGAGCATATGCAGGTTGGTGGCTCAGATATTGCTAAAGTTAAGTCATCTTTTTGATAAGTTTTATGTGAACTATACTAGGTGACTAGGTGGTAGACTCGGTACTGAGCCGTCTAAGTAGGTACTACACTGCTGCAGTGCCAGATATCATCCTATAAAATAGGAATGTGTTGCACTTCTGTGTTTCAGGGCGAGGTTACTGTAGCAAGTAAAATTACCAAGCATAGAGTAAAATTAAGAGCGTCGGTGGCTCAATGGTGTGGACTATTGCCCTCCTACTGGGAGAGCTGAGGTTCAAATCCCGTCACGTACCAATGTTTTCGAATTTTCGAAATCATATGTACGTTATCCGACGCTCTTACTGTGAAGGAAAAACATCGTGCGGAAACCTGCGCACGCCTGCGAAGAGATTCATAGGTTGTGTGTGTGAAGTCGTCCAATCCGCACTGGGCCCGCGTGGACGACTAAGGCCTAAACACCCGCGTACGGGTAGGCTCGTGCCCCTCGGTGGGAACGTTTAATGAGCTGATAATGATGGGAGACCTAACATCTGTGGCCGAGGGTGGCGGATTGTCCTGGTCAGGTGTAAGCGACACCCAACACAATCTTTGGGGCTTCTGTTAGGAATGCAAAAATTCAGGTTAATTCTGACCATAACATTATTATATGACCTCATTATTATATCAGCGCTGATATTCTAGCAGAACCTAAATTTGACTTGCTTAAACTAGACCATCCATTTACAAATTCCAGGAGTCGCGAAGCCCTACTGACCCGGCTATACGAAGCAGGCATAGCTGATCCCCGTGACTACGTCAGCTTCCATGGGCTTCGGACCCAGCAGATTTTGGGTGGTGAACCAATAACCGAGTTAGTGGATGTCCACTCCAAGCTGCTGATAGTGGACGACCGCTCTATCATATGCGGCAGCGCCAACATCAACGACCGATCTATGCTAGGAACTAGAGACTCGGAGATAGCTGTACTTTTGCAGGTAAATACACGTAAACGCTGTTATTTTATAGCATAACTTAGTATTAGAGCGTCGGTGGATCAATGGTGTGGACTGTTGCTTTCCGATCTGGAAGGTGCAGGTTCAAATCCCGCCACGTATCAATGTGTTTTCGAATTTTCTAAATAATATGACTGGACGCTCTTACGCTCAAAGTTCGGCTGGTATTTAACAGTCAACGTGTTAAGGTGTTCCATCGATCATTTTACATTTGTTAAACCCGGATATACCTATTGCAGCCTCGAGCGATGTTTTACCATCTTTCATCAGTTTTGCATGTCAACTAAGAGGTAGTCTTAAGACCGACAGATTATTCAAAATGGCCAAAACATTTCAATTTTAATAGTCTATTTTCGAAGACTTGTTTGCTCAGCTACTAGTGCTACATTTGTAGAACAGAATTCAACGGGACAGTGGTTTTGAAATTAAATATTGAAGCTGGTTCAATTATATTAACGCATAGAACGCTGGAATTCCAGTATATTGTGTCTTGCGCCTTAAGACGTCATTGGCGAACAGAAGGTCAAAGTTGAACAATATAAGTAAACTGACTGTAATAAACTCATATTTTTTCATTAGGACGAGCAGTTCACGGAAGGCACAATGAACGGGCAGCCCTACCCTTGTGGGCGGGTCGCTGGAGCTTTGCGGAAACGTTTATTCAGAGAGCACCTAGGTCTGATGGAGGAAGACCTAGGCCGACTCGGCATTGACATCGACGATTGTTGTAGCGACAATTTCTTTAAGACCCTCTGGCAGGGCACATCGAAGCTCAACACTGACGTTTATGAAGAGGTATTTCACATGTTACGAAAATTTACAGCCTCCAAGACCTAGTAGTAAGGAAATAGTAAGACCAGATTTAGTATCTGAAGTTTTTGTTACTTGGAATCCTACAAAAAACATAGTTCCCTCAGTTAGTTTTGAGTAGTTACGCCTGGCCTTAGTATTTATTGAAAAGATACAACTTTAAATAGCATTACACACATAAAGATAAATTAAAACAACAATGAAGTGAGTAGATACAAAACATAAGTAAAAGTTTAAAAAATATCCTACACGAGCCACACAAAAACAAAATAGAATTTGAAGTGGTTAAACTATTTTCGAAGTTACAGTTCAATGTATGAGGGAACCATCAAATTTCTTTTTTTTTTTTCAAGTTTCTTGACAAAACCGTATAGCAGTTCACAGAACACATACTTACAGAGTATGAACGTGTAGTGGTAATAGTTTCGAAGAAAACAGTTTATGTCATACGAACGAACAAACAAGACATGACGAATTTTTTTGTTATTTGGCTACGGAACCCTAAAAACCTTAGTTTTATGGACATAAGTACTTATAAACAACTAGAATCGCATGTATAAGATAACCCTAAAATAATTGATTGCATTTAAATTAAACAAACTCTAATCTCGTGACTTATTCATAACATTGTCTTGATTGTATTATCCAGCCATACTTCCTTCGACAGGTATTCCACTGCATACCAACAGACGCCGTACACACGTTTGCAGAACTGAAGCGATACCAAGAGGAGAACTGTACAACGTTGTGGCATAAGGACAAAGCTTTGGCTAATAGGAAAATAGATCTTATTCGCGGCTATCTAGTTGACTTGCCGCTGGATTTCCTCTGCAACGAAACGCTGACTCCTCGGAATACGTCTATGGAAGGAATGATGCCCACTGCCCTTTGGACGTGATGAAAACATGACCAGTTCTAGGTGAGCCATGGTTCCTAATATATGGAATTAAACCAAGCAAGTAGATAATTTAGTCATTTTTATTCACAAAAAGAAAAATATTTTCGCAGGTAACTATTAAAATTAACAGTTAAATGAAGACTTTAGTCAATATGAAAGTTATAAAGTGGTTTAATAATAATAAAAAATCCTGATATAACTATAAACTTGCCATTCTTATAAATAACACAAGCTAGTAATAAATAACAGATATATTAAAAATATAAATTTTGTCGTCATAATGAAGGAGGCGATTGTGCCATCAGCCATCACATACAAACTTAATTACTGTAAACAGTAATTTTAAACTTGAAAATGCCAACATTATAAATAAAAGTAACAGTATAATACAATATGTATGATAATGATAATTAACAAAAATATTGACTTAACAGATAAGATTATGTGAATTTAATGTGCTCCAAGTATTCTAGAACGACACTCAAGTGCTGATATTTTGAATAGAGATAGAAAGGTATAGCGCTCGATCTTAGAGTATCAATAGTAGTATAGCACGCGCAACGAAGTGAGAACAGTAGGCACGGGTGAGAACAACACGAATTCCCGCCGCAAGCGCTTGTACTCGTGGTTGAGTGCTAGCAGTGTGCGTTTCTCCGGAGATAATTTTTACGCTTTAAAATGGTCGAGTGTGCAATTCGATAGTCCAAAAACGATAAAAGGAAACAAACAAAATTGAAATCCGGTATGACTTGTCATCGGTAAGTCGATTTTCATTCTTATTTTTTGATTATACAAATAATATTGAGTTTTAAAGTTATATGAATGTAATACAACTTTATTACTAAAAATTTATGCGCAATTATTTATTGTAAATATTTTTGTGTTAATATAGTGTTTTATAAAGTATTCAAATTTTTTTTTCAAGGTACTTGCATATATTTTAAATGCAAAGGACGGAATATTGCGATATCACGCTTTGCTTTAATATTTTAAAGAATTTTAATATGTACAATGTAAATATCAGTAGGACGTAAACGTAATAGGCTCTTTATCGAAATATTGATGGGCAAGTGCGCTTGTTTTATTATTACAAATATTACTATAATTAATACTCTTACTCTTTTTTTAATGCTATTTTTATTTTATTAATACTCGAAGGGTTAAAAGCAAATTATAAGCCACAACACAATGTTAAGTATCATATTATTATGCCATTCAGCTGTATTTATCGACAACTGCGCTTGCGGCGCACAAATGTCCAACCCTATTTGTCATGTATCTATCAATATAGTGGCTATAGTTCTCCTGCCTACGCTGTGCATTGAGTATCTGGTACGATATGCGCGCTCTATACCTACTTATATATACTGTAAGCGCTCGATACTATAAATAACGCCATCCTTTTCTAATTCAATTTAAAAATCAACGTTAAATGAAAATGAAAAGTGTTTATTCAGCTTAGTTCCACTTATGAATGTCAAATGAAGCTACCACTGGTTCGGGAGGTAGTTTTCCACTGAGAAGAAACCAGCAAGAGACTCAGTAGTTACTCTTTTAAAAAAATTGTGTTTAGTACAGAATCATTTGTAATCAAAAAAATTATATAAAGCAAGTTATATTCACAATTTTATTTTAGTAAAAATATATTGAGTTGAGTCTCGTTCTAGATTACGGTTCTTTATATATTTCCTTAACTGCAATTGTTTTACGAATAACATTTGCTGTAAATATCAGCTATTTATTACCAAATACCGTCTCATACTGGTAAGCTTGTACACATTCAGAATTATATTACATTTAACTGCCTTCTACTTTGAGATTTTCTGAGTGTCTCGTATATTTTATGTTTTTTAGTTTAGTTAATTAATTACTTTAGTGCAATGGTTTTCCTCATAAAACAAAACGATACAGTGTTTTATAATGGTGCTGAATTATGTTGTTAATTGTTATTACTAATGTGTGTACAGAATTGTTATAATTTAATACATACAGTATTTCTTTTTAGCGTATATAGGTACAAATTCGAATATTATGATAATCGTAAACATAATATTTTGATAATTGGACGTAAAAATAATAATAAAGAATACATTTTAATCATATTATAGTAAGATTGAGATTTAACTAAACTGAATTT
Source organism: Leucinodes orbonalis (assembly GCA_019425675.1). Classification (NCBI taxonomy): domain Eukaryota; kingdom Metazoa; phylum Arthropoda; class Insecta; order Lepidoptera; family Crambidae; genus Leucinodes; species Leucinodes orbonalis. The sequence continues at coordinate 6,603 of PQWD01012525.1, read as the reverse complement.
CCATACAAAACTCTCGAATTAGGTGTAGCTTACATTTTGTTAGAGAATTTGTGACATGTGCTTAAAAAAATATTTAAGTTTTTAAGTGTTATATCCATATTTTTAATAAGAAACTTTTTGTGAGCAGTCAACGTTGTACGGTATATTTTTTTTATTATCCCATTAATTAAATGATATTACTAATTAATAAAATATTGTTCTAGAGCGACTGATGTAAGCTATGGTTTTGCAAGGATAACTGAAATTATTACCTGCATTGTATTTCAAAGTACAAATCTTATATTTTATGCATTCTATGATTCATTCCTACTATACTATACTGCCTTTACAATGAAGCTGATATAAACAATACTTTTAAGTTGAATATACATAATTTTATTCATAAGCATTTAAATATAATTATACCTTTTATTAGTTGTAAGAAATAATAATGTAATTTAATGTACCTTTTAATTATTTAAAAGTAAAATTAAATTAAACTTTTAAATCTAATTTCACTTTTAAAATGTTTAACCGAAAATTATTATTTGTTTAAATGTTTTTAAAAATGTTTATTATTGAGCTAAGCAGTTGTATTGTAACAAATTTATTTTTTTACTTATTGGATACAATTATAATATTTATTGATGTGCTCCGTGGCCGTGTTGTCTATACAATAAACAGACTTTGCTACATTATATGAAGTTTGATTTCGCCCTTCCGATTCAGAGTTTGGAACTAAAAGACTGCTGTTCACCAATGTAAACAATGATGTAAACAAGTATAGATTCGTGATATGCTCACAAAACAATCGAAAAAAGTGTTCCGAATGCTGTGACAGCTCACATACACATATTTCGAATATGCGTATATTTACCTAAACAAAAGAGTAGTACTCTCTTCGGCGGTTCGTTTTGGAAGCACGGATGACGCCATCCGTCTACCTTTATATATACAGAATATCATTCATGTTCACCCAATTTCATCAAATAGTTGTGAAACTAAAAAGGTATTGCAGCTAAGGTATATATTAAATATCTGCGACACAGACTACGACTATTGCAGGTATTAACGCTAAAAAAAATATGTGATAAAAAAAAATTACAGTTTCAAATAAATAAATAATAAAAAAAGGTGTTTGCAATAGTTTGGTCCAACGCTTTCTGTGGATTATACCTATATACTTACTGCCGTTCTTTTATAAAAGTTCATTGAGTACATTTCGAATAATTCTGTTATGAAGTATTTCAGATAATGCAGTATGATCACAAAAATGTTTAAAAAATAAAGCGCTCCTTTATCTAAACATGCAGAAATTAGAGAGGGTTGGGGACACCCTCTAATTTCAAAACATCTCAAATAAAAAGGGAAAAAATAATATTACAAACCCAATATGATTTTTCAAAATCTCCACATTGATACCTCACACGTGGGTACAATGAAAAAAAAAGAGTTTCTATTTAATGTAATAAATCCCCAAAATATATTAATTTTTTTTTCAAGTTACTTATCAAAACCTTCTAAAGTTTCACAGAATAGGTACATATACTTACAAAGTTTGAATAGTGTATTGCTTATAGTTTCGGAGAAAAGAGTGTGACATACGGACGGACAGAACGAATCTATAAATGTTCCGTTTTTTGTCATTTGGCTACGGAACCCTAAAAACGACGAAACACTACGAGAAAAGGTATCATTGCGCTTCGCTTGATTCGTCTTGGCGAAGGTACTTCCGTGCCCCCAGTTATTTCTTGTATAATTTAACATTACCCTTAGATAAACAATAAATAACTTTTTTCATGCACAAAAGAAAGTAGTGTACTCTATGTTTCTGACCACGAGATAGTCGTAACGCTATGATAAGGAATAATGTTGCATCAGCTAGATGGCAGCACTCTAGAAGGTGACAAAGTTCAAACCAATACTTTTTATAAGTTTGGTGTTTTAACTAGATGGCACTACTAGGAAAACCAGCATGATTTAATTTTATAGACTAGCTATGCCCCGCTGTGCTATTCACATTATATTTTCTGGCAGTAAAAGGTCTCAGTAAAATCGTATGTGTTAATCTAGGCTGTCAGCTATCTTCATACCAAATTTCATTAAAATCGGTTCAATCTTTTAAATTCACAAACTCGAAAATATTACTAAAACTACGTGTTTTTTTTTAAAATTGAAATATGGATATACATACTGAACTTTGTGAAACCCAATGAGTTTTTTATTTCATTGGTGAACTGAAAACGTTCGCTTACTTCGTATTAAAGTGGTAAGAATTTACCTACGACGTCTCTTCTAATATCCGCTTCACTCTGGAGCTAGGAAACAAAAACAAAAAGTGAACCTAGTAGCATCCCTTTCGCACGCGGTTCGCACAGCTGATTGACTTTGTGTTTGGACGGCTGGATAAAAAAATACTTTTCTGGTTTAAATATTATGCAAAAAATAAATACATAGGTAGGTATCAACAGCTCTATATTGGTAGTTAGGTACGAAAGTATTTTTTAAAATCTTTATTTAATTATAGAAGTTTTATCATGCAATGACAGTGTCACTCCCGTAAGGTTAAAAAGTAAGTTATGATGACTAATGTGTTTATATTATTTAAATAATTAGTGATTAAGTTTTGAATCGAATAGGTAAATGCTTTAGGTAAATTGAGGTCCTCGTTATCATCATTATAAAATTTTTGCAAGGAATAGACCTTAACACACAGCATAACCAATTAGCTATAGAATGTAATTAAATACATAGATGGTACCTGCATGTTACCTACCAACTGAGGGAGGTACCAAATTTTTATTGATTGTCTTAGGTGTGACTTTTTATATCGTGTGGGACGTGCTTAGAAATTTAGTACACGGCTAAATCGAATTGTAAGTCTGGTCACTTTTATTTTGTCTGGCCGATGTTTTTGGTGCCTAAGCCATTGACGATTGGACGACCCATGTGGTGTAGAGATGTCATCTGATTTACCAAGAATTCTGAATTCGAAACCCGGGCAGTACCTCTGTGTATGAACATACCTACCTTGTTGGCACAATTATAAAGGTACCTACGTATAAGATTTTAATTTTCACATATTTTATTTGTCTTTTTGAAATAATTTTTGTTTCAAGGTGTATAAACTTTCAATGGAAAGAGCTTTGTTAGCTGTTTAACTACGATATCATGCAAAATGTGGACATCCATAGGAGAACAAGAGTGACTGTCATAACCACAGAATTTTATTAATTAATAATATTAATTTTGTGGTCATGACGAATAATATTATTAATTCTGTTATTATTAACTGTGTGCTCATAACCCACGGGGTTAACTAGTTGAAGTGGCAGTGGGTAGGGAACATTGTTTTTAGAACTAATGGCAATGGGACATTCTACCTAGGCCGATCACCAACCAGATTGACCAATGACCTTGTATGTAAGTAGTTACTAAATTACTTTTCTTACAGCTTTTCTACGCACCACGAGCTAAGTTAATTTCAAATAACTACGATTTCATATTTTACGTGTTTGATGTTTCAGTGTCTAATGTAAAGTTAAGTTAAGACACATTAAATCATAAAGTTTTATTATTCATGCACTTGTCCGGCGGCGGGTGGGCGCGTGTGTGCGTGCGCTGCACGGTCATTACGCTGCATTATTTGTTACGTTTTAGGGTTGGGATGGGCCTGTCCTATCGCAGTGGCCCTACGCTCCCTTCTTCCGCGCTATTTGAATAAGCTTGCGCGTTGCGTAACCCGCGGCCAATGACAGCGCCCTGCACATGCACGGGGCGGGGCCGTTACGTCACCACGCTCTGCCCCCGCGGCCGCGCAGCCGCCGTGACGTCACCCCCGCCCGCTTCGCCCCGCGCCTGCAACGCGCGACTGCAGCGCCCATGCCGACCGCGGAGCCGCAACGAAACTATCTACAAAACACTCGTGCGCTCAAAGATGGCGGATGGGTCGCCCGAGGATCGCACCGGACCGAAACAATTGAACGATTTAACTTTTTCCGCGCCTGGTTCTGGACATGGTGACATAAAAAAGTGTAGTGGTGAAACATTTGACGACGATACAGTGAAGTTATCATTCTACACCGAACTTGTAGCGAGTGAATCGTGTGAGAAAAGTGATACGCGCGGCGTGGCCGCTAATCTTTCTGCGAGATCGTCTCGACTGAGTCCCGAAGATCGCTTGAAGCTGGCCCAGAAGACGGTGAGGACAGGAAGAAAGATGTTTCGACAGATACGACAGCTCGGAATCGTCTGACAGGTGCGTACTAGTAGTGTTCTGTTAGTAAATACATGAAATGCATGCCAAAGTTTTGGCGCATCGAAAGAGTCAATGCTCTAGTAACGGAGGCTGTTGTTTCGATGTCATGGCCTGTGAAAACCGTGGTGTTGCTAGGTCGTGATGGTGCGGTTGAATGGCCTCAGAATAGTTTAATGGGCGCACGACGCGACGCTCACTATTTGACTTGTTAAATTATCGAGACGTGCACGTAATAGTAACAAATTGATCTGGAATAAACAGACGACAGGTTTTTTCATTCCTTCGAGGCATTGCAATGCCTAAGATATATCAAGCCATTCCAAATCATACCCAAACTATAACTGCAACTTCATGCGAACACATGTTATCTGTTTACGCGGTTGTAGGTACTAGTTGAAAGTGATAAATAACTCGTGTAAAGTACGTACGTGTGTCATTAAAATACCTTAGGTACGTTAATGTTTGTTTGCTATATTTTATTCTGTCTTCGAACTCGTATGTTCTTTATCGAGAAATTTCTTTCAAAGATTACACTTGATATTTAAGTTTTACACATTTTTACTTTACAGTTAAAACTGGTGACATAGTGACTTATTGTGGAATAATAAGTGATACGTTAAAGTTGTAAGTGATACAATTATCGCGTAAAGTGGTGGCTACAACTTAAGTTACCGCCCATTGTCGCCCATAATTAGTGTCATTTCTTGTTAGTTTAGCCCAGCATTATATGCATGTGGCATGCCATATACCTACTCTTAACCCTTACCTTGTAGGACAGTGGAAACTCCTGTAAGACATGACTGATTCCGAAAGATGTAGGTTGATACTCCTTACAACCCTTTAATTTTATGTGACTGTCACAATTATCATTAAGTCCTTCATGATGAAATTTTATTTCATCATTGAATCATTGAACTTGAACTGAATGGGTTTCATTATCAATGTTACTTATATGATAATTTTATTTGATATGATAAAGACTGTAATGGACCATGACTTAAAACATAATAGGAGTTGAATATTACTTAATCATTGTTTGAATTTTTCCAAATGTATGTCTTTGTATTACTGGTGAATTAATACTAGTATATGAAGACAATATTTTTAACCAAAATGTAATAATGATGTTAGAGTATGCTATGGATATCTCTTTCTATTATATTGAATAGTGCTTCAGGTAAACAAACACCTAAAATAACTTCCTTACATTGACATACTTCTTTTTATGGTTATTTGTTCAGGGCATGTTTCTCTTCTCTTCTCTTCAACCTATTGCAGTCCACTGCTGGACATAAGCTCGGTCCTCCGCGGGGCATGTTTGATACAACCCAAACAGGGTCCAAACAGACGACATTGTAATATATTCATTGTGTATGTCCTGTTGTTCTACTTTTACCATTCACACTACCTTCTATTTATTCCAAAGTATAAGACTTAAATGTTTAGTTTATAAGAAATTCCTGTAATTATTGTAATTACTATATTTGAAGACACACTTTGTGTCAAGACTACGCTTAAGCCTTAACATTACAAAATTACAAAACATTAACATTTCCCATTTTTTTTAATATCTCTATTCCTATCAAGTTACTGTTCCTTATTTTTGGTTTTTTATTCATTTTTTTTTAAATAAAATCTCATGTCAAAAACGCATAGTTTTATATGATTTAAAAATAGTGTCTGATAAATTGCATTACAAAATATGTGCTAACATGTATAAACCTGGATCATACTTAGAAGGCCTTTGAATTGGATGGACGATTAACAGATCATGAGCTTCTTTATTTTAATCTGTAAAAACATCATTTTTCAATTTTTGTTAGGAATCATAAGACTCCCATTATCAAGAGTGAAAGTCAATATCTTTTTTATATTTATAAATCAAAGGATTTCATATAAGGATAACCATTACAGTAAGCTGGGGTTATGAGCAGTAATTGAATCATAGTAAGCAATTCAGTTTTAAATTATTTCTTTCACTTATTCAGTCATCATCCCAAGTACCAGCTAAACAGTCAACATTAGTGTTTGGCTGTTCAATATATATTTGAACTTGCAAGACCTATAGAAGGTTTTTAAAAGGTTAACATATATACTTGTCATAAAGTGCAAAAGTATACACTTGGTTTATTACACCAAATAACGAAAAAATAGAGGAGCTTCATCATGATTAATTATGCAATAGAAATATCGTGGATGTATCATTCACAAGTATTCTCACTTTTAACTGTCCATCAGTATAGAATAAGTTTTTTGAATATCATTTACCAAAGACTTCTATATAAATATACGAATCTTTGCATATATATATATATATATATATATATATATATATATATATATATATATATATACGCTAATAATAT
>PQWD01012524.1:0-11134 GCA_019425675.1 Leucinodes orbonalis | reverse complement strand
ATGTTTTAAAAATTATACAGCGTGAGGATGTCTTGGAGGATCTCACTCCTCAGTGCAACGATGCCTTCGCTGGCACATTGGAGTCTGCTGAAACCCAGGCTTCATCATCTGGAGAGCCTGTGTACCAAGCTGCAGACAAGCTTAACAGCGAAGCCTGACGAGGGCGTCAGGGTGTACAGGAGAGGCCGTTGTAGAAGATGAAGCGAGAAGTGATGTGGGTAGTCTGGGCCATACTATATAAGGACTGTAAAGATGGCGACTCTCTTTCTGCTGGCAGCCGTCGTACTGAAAGGACTATTTCGCTTAGTATCATAGACTCTATTTTTCTCTGTGGTTTAAATTGCATATTTGAAATTTGTCATAATGTAATACCACTGTCTATTAATGACATAAATCTATATACACACTTCCATGGTTCATGGGTTTCTGTTTCGCTAATTGATGTTATTGGGATGTCTATCGTATTTTTCTTTTTTACACATTTGACAATTTAGAATATTTTTTTATTTGTTTTCCATATTTTCCCAATAATATTTCTCTCTTAATTGTTTATTACATAAACAATTAAGAGAGAAATGACGATGACGATTCCGGCATGACGATTATTTTGTAAATGATAATTTTTTATTAACCTTATTTGTTCTTCCTTATCCGTAATTTCTATTAATGATTTTGTGAATCTTATTGGTTTCAATTTTGTGTGATCAAAATATTTTTATAGACTTCTGACACTTTGTAAAATAAATCATCATTAGGAATGATAAACGCATATTTTTCGCCTAACAAATATTCTAACATAAAATCTTTAATGGTCTGTTCATCTTCATTTGTTGGAATATAAAAATACCAAATAGAGTTTTGTCTAGTTGCTTTTTTATAAGGTGCATACTCAAAAATTACTCTATGTAATCTTTTAGGGGTAAGCATGAATAATAGGAATCCCTGAATCGCTGAATACTTCTTAAACTGCTGTTACTACTACTACTGGACAAAGTTAATTCTTGATCTAAATTGGCTTGCATAGAATCTGAATCGTTTATATTTAAGGGGTTAGGTGATCTGTGCGATGGACCTGCTTGCTGAGATGATGACTCATTTTCTGTATGAAATAACTCAACTCTGCTTAAGGCATCGGCCACATGATTGTCCTTTCCTTTAAAAGTGTTCGATACTAAAATCATAGTCTTGTAGTTTAAGTTTCCATCTAGTTAATCTTTGATTAGGTTCTTTTAATTTTGTTAACCATATTAATGCTTTATGGTCAGTACGCAAAATAAACTTTCTTCCGTAGATATAAGGTCTAAATTGGGTAACTGCTTACAAAATTCCTAATAACTCTAGTTCTGTTGTATTATATTTTTGTTCAGTACTCGATAAAGTACGTGAAGCATGGGATGTCCTTCCTGACTTAGTACTGCTCCTTATGCGATTTCAGAAGCATCTGTTGTAATAGTAAATATCGTATCGAAATTTGGGAATGCTAATATCGGTGCATTCATTAATAAGTGCTTACATGTATTTATGGCTTCAATATTTTTATCATTAATATTAATAGTGAATTTTTTTAGTAACTTCCGTTAAGGGCTTAGTTATTTTACTTAAGTTAGGTACAAATTTTCTATAAAATCCTATTAATCCTAGAAATGCTCTAACTTCTTTTAAAGTCTTGGGAATAGGGAATTTTTGAATAGCTTCTATTTTCTTTTGATTAGGTTTTAATCCGTCTTTATTTAAGATGTGGCCTAAGAATTCTATCTCCTCAGTCATGAATACGCATTTATTTTTATTAATTTTTAAATTCGCTTTTCTTAATGCTTCAAAAACTTGCTGTAACTTATTAATATGTTCTTGTCTTGTTTTGGAATAAATAATTACGTCATCTAAATTCACTAGGCATATATTATTATTAATTTCATTTTTAAGAACGTTATTCATCATTCTTTGAAAAGTTGCGGGTGCATTTTTCAAACCAAATGGCATTCTGAGAAATTCATAATGTCCATTAGGGGTGCTAAACGCTGTCTTCTCAATTGACTCATTGTGCTCTTATTGATGGTACCTGACGTAAGGTCTAAAGTACTAAAATAATTATTACCTTGTAATTTAGAAAATAACTCGTCTATGTTTGGTAAAGGAAATTAGTCTGATTTGGTAATTTTATTTAAACGACGATAGTCGACAACCATCCGCCATTTTTGTTTACCGGACTGATCTAATTTCTTTTTTATAATATGAACTGGTGATGCCCACGGGGATTCCGATGGCCTAATTATATTTCTTGTAATAATTTTTCTACTTGTTTATTAACTTCCTCTTGTTGGACTTGAGGTAACCTAAAGGGACGTTGATAAATAGGCTCTTCAGAATTTAAAATAATTTTATGATAAATTACTGAAGTTGCACTATTCGTTACATCTTCCGTAAATAAATCTGCATAAGTTTGACATAGATCTTCTATATTTAAATAATCTTCATCCGTCATATGAAAAATAAGGATTTCTTTTCCTGGTAATGTAAATTTTCTTTCCTTTAAATCAGTTTTTGCTTCAATCTGTTCTATCATTTCTGTACCCATTAAAATGTCATACTTAGGACTAAAATCATAGATGTAAAATTTATGTGTACCCTGCTTATCACCAAAATATTTTCGCCAATAAGGAGTTTCAATTAAGCCGTTATGTTTTGTTACACCGTGAGATGTTCTAACAACAAATTCACTAGGTTTCCAATTTTTCTTAAAATATTTAGCTGCCTTATTTGTTATAAATGATCTCTGACTACCTGTATCTATTAATATCTTAAGTTTAGGCTTATTTGTTTCAAAATATGGTAAATAAGATTTGACATAATTAAATTCTATTATTCTTGGTTTATAGGAAGATTTTCGTAATAATCGGTAATTTCCTCTAAAAAATTATCCGAAGGTTCCAAATTTTCATTATATTCTGACTCACCTGAATAATTGGTATTTTCATTTTCACTATTACTTGACTCACTTTTTTCTGGATGATAAAACACTTCTTCCGCAACAAAAACTTTTCCCAAATTAATTTGATTAGGTTTTAATTGAGGCGCGGTACGCATGGATACGTCTTCATTCGTTGGTTTCGCGACGCTAACTGGCCTTTGTTGCATTCTTGCTTGTTGGAAGTAAGGATGTTTAGGTCTATTAAATACATTGTTTGGGTTTGGTATCCATTGTCTTTGTGGTGTCGGATTATTATTTACCCTTTGTGGTTGGTATGCCTGCTTAAAGAGTGACTTTGCATTGTTGTAATTATATGGTATGTTTTGTCTGGGTTGAATATAACTTATGACCTTTGGTGCGGGTAAAATTTGCGAGAATTTTTGTTTTATATTGTCAAACCTATCCGCTTCTAATTGTAATATTTTTTGTGCAGTGTCATTGAAATTACAGTTTGATACATAAATTTGGTCATGATATGGTAAACTATTGCGTAATGTGTTTTGTGCCGTGTTTATGTATGGCTCCATTACCTCATCTATTAATTGCTTATTAGAGTATTTATCAGCTAATTTACTCTTAATAAAGAAAAGTTTTTGCTTCAAATCAAAAATTAAATCTTTATAACTAGATTTTCTTTTTACATTGGGATAATTCTATAAGTAGTGTATTGAATTCGCGATTATCTCCGCATTCACTTTTTAAAGTGGCAACTATATTGTGCCATAGGAATTGGTGATCCACCATTCCTACACTCATGGCTGCTTTGCCTTCTAATTTACTAAGTAATAACATAATGTTTTCTGGCTCGCCTACGACGTCTAACCATTGTTTAGCGTTATTTATAAAATTGTACAACATAAATGGTTCGCCATCATATGAGGGAACAAAACTAATTAAAGTTTTTGGGTCCATAGTGGATTTAACTTTCTTATAGAAATGTTTACCACAGGGGCCTTGTATAGAGCTGCGTATTAAGACGGAGCTAGATTCACCCGATATCGTACAAAGATAAGTGCTGAACCACTACAACTAACCTTATTTTTAAGTAACAAAGTTGCTGGTTTGAGGATGGGTTTTGCAGGATATTTAGAAGGAATCATGCAAAAAGGTACTCACATTTGCAGCACGATGTAAAAATGCATCAGCATGGCTTCTTTATCTTCTTTTGACAAAAATTTGTTATTGGATTCGGCTCGGTTGATAGACTTGAGAGCCTCGTGTAGATCTTCTAGACCAAGTTGTAAATAACTTGTGGGCTTGCTAGGTGTAATCTTGCACGCACCGAGCCCTTAGTTGGGCGCCAGTCAAAATAACTGAAGCAACTAATGCTTTAAAAAAAATAATTTATTCAATAAATTTACAAATATTAGTACTAATACTTATACAATTTAAAGAATTAAACTACTTTAAGGTTGACGAAGTAATGGTTGCTGGTTTGCTGCTGGTCTTCGCTTTTATACTTTTCATGTTCTTTGTTTCTTGAAGACAAAGGGTGTCTCCAATATCGTTAATTATCCTTTGTTCATGCAGACGCTTCCAATGACTTGTTATTACACTATTGTTTCGAGGAAGATTCCAGTTATGCTATTAGCTTATGGTTTCCATAAACTGTATCTCGTCTTTCGTTGTCCACGGAGTGATAACCGTTGGTGTCAACTGTCGCATTCCAATGTCTGTATCTACTGGTGCTGCTTTATATGTTATTATATTTTTAGTTAAGTCAATATTGTGGGGTGGTTTACTCGCAGATGCCGCACATATGTGTCATTAGAATTTACTGGACTCGAGGTCAGATGAACTACTTTATCATCTGTGTTCAAGATATATAGCTTATATTTCAATACTGCTATATCATATTACTTGTTATTAAAAGTAACACCGTCAACAGCCAGTGGCTCTTTATTTGCTACAGGTACACTCTTTACTGACGGCCCAGTGACATTGTACAACCAATCATTACTATTAGTCATGTGCATGGATGCACCGGAGTCTATTAGCTATTTATTATTCACATTTTGCGGAATAGTTACTAAAAAGGCTGCTGGAGTTCTCTTCATTACTTGTTGCTCCCTTTGTTTACAAATTTTGGCATAATGCCCATACTTATAACAATTAAAACACCTTGGCCCCTTTGGTTTACTTGAAAAGGCGGCAGATTTGATGTTTTAACTTGTTGTAAAAGATTAGTTTCCACTGAGTCTGTATTAATTTTAATGTAAAAGCTCGCTAGTCCCATAATCATGGGTCTGTATTCATTCGGAAGATCTGCGAGCATCAACGTTGTCATCAAAGGCCTGGTGTAAACTTTACCAAACTTCTTTCACTGTGGTGCACTCTTGAACATGGAGATAATTTTGTGGAGTAAGAAGCAATATCAGCTTCGCCTTGGCGTCCTTACTAACATCAAACGGTTCGTTGTTGGATGTTTCAATACAATACCATAAATTCTCATGCTGTAAATATGTCTTTATACTGAATTTCCAGGCCGCAAAGTTCCTCTTCCTGTAAATTTTTCAATACTGAACATATTATGAGAACTCATTTATTGAGAGTTATGTTCATGCGAACAAGAACATTAAGTTTTTACAAGAACCAAGTTTTACAAATAACCTAGAATTCGATATCCACCGGTATTGTAGCAGAAATCATATTTTCACTTTCCCTTATGTTTCAGAGTAGTTCACTGTGCAAACCACGCTCTGCTACCATAATGGGATTTGATTGCAGTAATGAAAGAAAGTGTTTTACAGCAACTTTGAACAATTTAATATGGTCCATAGAATCACACATGACAACAACATATTTGACAGACGGAAAAGAGAAACAGTGTGTTTCATCGAAAAATACCTATCCCGTTATGATGGAGCCTTGTCTGTAAATGTCATTGTTAGGTACTATTATAAGGGATTCGCCAAAAGGCTTTTAAAAAAAAAGGATATTTACAAAACTTTAATAACCATATAAGAAACAGAGGATATAGAAATAATGAGTTGGATTTCTCTCTTCAACCTATCGCAGTCCACTGCTGGACATAGGTCTCCCCCATTTTGCGCCAGATATCCCAGTCCTCCGCTTTTCTCATCCAGCTCCCACCAGCGACCTTCCGCAAGTCGTCGGTCCATCGGGCCGGAGGGCGTCCTACGCTACGCTTGCCAAGACGCGGTCTCCACTCCAGAACCCGTCTGTCTCTCTTGGATTTAATTATAAAGAATCATAAGTTTAGGGAACTCCGACCCGTACCGATCTGTGAGACCAACTGAGGATTTAGGAATCGTCTCTGTGGACGGCTTGCTAGTGTGCTTATCTTAGCTTTTTGCTATAGTAAAGACTCAGCGTAAGCCTTTACAATGTAAGGGTATAACAACCCCCCCGCGGAAAACTGTAATTCGGGGAAAGAATAGCAGTAAGTTAGAAATTTTCCTTTATCCGGGGTGAAGTAGAAGGGGAGAGTCCCCTATTTCGCACTGAGTGTGGATATTGGTATGAGTTGGTTTCTTGACTTTTACACATAAATGTTTCTTATTTCTAATGATGGAAATTACTCTATAATGTTTATATAATAATAAGGATAAAACAATAATGAAAATAAATGTAGTATAAGCTATATAATGTGTCCCATATTTTACAATTATTGGTTACTCTTCAATGATACTATTTAAAACAGAAATAGCTTTATTGTTTTTTATTTAAAGTTAAATCATATAAATCTAGATTTTGTAGGAAAATAGGAGACACATTGTTGATAATCCGATTATCTTATATCATCTAACCTACAGCAAGGATCGTTGATAATGTTAAAATCTAACTTAGGTATAGGTAGGCTTATCTTTAACACAGAATTTGCAAAATAAGTTTGTCTTTGTACTACACAAAGAGTTGGGATAAGTACCGATTACAATTAGTTCGCTGATGTTAATATCACTGCATTCGATGGATTTTTTTATCTAAACTATCTATATTTGAAATAGCAGAGTAAGAACTAGAAGGTGAATGAGGCAAAATGTTTAATACTGCCCGGGGATCGAACACCAAGGGTTCCGGATTTGATCCCCGGGCAGTATAAACATTTTTGTGCATGGATATGTCTGTAATGGTCTGGGTGCTTTTTAATAATAATAATAAAACATTTATTAAGTGTTTTTTCATAGATACATGTGCATATAAAAGAAATCAATTATAAGTACTTAGACTAATAAATAATATGAAGTTAAACAATCAACAACAACACTAAATTGGTCGCCACTCAGCTTATAATGTAGAGGTGCCTGCAAGACAACTCTACGCTGTTCTTCCGTGGTTTTGTGTATAATATGTATGTATTTACAAAAAAAAAGTATATAAGTATGTTCATCCATTGTTTAGTACCCATAATACAGGCTTCACGCTTAACTTAAGATGGCGCTGTGTGAATGTCAGTGGTTATTTATTTATTATTTAATTGGTTTACATTATGTGGCATTGGCAAAGGTAAATTATGATATAAATTAAATTCATCAGGAGTAACTAATGGTATTTGTAAAAGGAATAATAATAACATATGATTTACTAATGCTTAGAATTAAATCAATCAAATCAAATCATTTATTTCAGATATAAAAATCCATATTACATAATCCACTTATATTAAATATTAAAAATAAAACAGTAAAAATATTAAAATTCAATGGATATTATTTAAACTTACAGCGATTGGAAGTAGTTTGTTCCGAGGTAGGCTCAGGCTGTCTGGACAAATCTTCCAATTAGGATGAAATTATGACGGCCAATCACCCTTATCTCAGAATTTGTGACGCTACAGAACCTTAGATAACACAAGTCTGCAAAAAAAAAAGTAAAAGCTGGTTTTTATGTGGAATTCTTATGTTTTTGGGTATGCTGAATTCGAAAATAACTTTCATTTTGTCCTAGAACGTCACGTTTTCTGACAATGTAGGTGTCTATGTTAAACAAGTTATTATCAAATAAAAAAAAATTAAAAATAAATATATATAACACTATTTTTTTTATTTAAAATACATTAATTAATAAGCACTAAATACATTTCTTTTTCCCAGTGAGACTCCTTTTGGTACATTTTCGCTTGTGGGAAGCATCTGGAAGGTCTCTTTGAAGCGTCCAACAGTAACAGTAGTCTGCCATCATTGAGACGCTCCATCTTCCCTGGTATCTTTTTTCCATCTCCTTAATATCTTGGTGAAATCGTTCACCTTGCTCTTCACTCACGTCTCCTAAATTTTCTGGAAAGTAGTCGAGGTGGGAATGAAGAAAATGTACTTTTAAACTCATTAAGCACCCTAAGGCTTGAAATGCTTTTAACATTCTTTTGACGATTTGTTTGTAGTTTGGGTCTTTGTTATTGCCTAAAAATTTCGTTGTTACTTCTTTAAAGGCAATCCACCCTTCTTTTTGAGGATCCGTCATGGTTGTGATAAATAGTGGATCAGCCATAAGCCGTCTAATATCTGGTCCAACGAAAACACCTTCCTTCAACTTTGCCTCTGAGAGGCCTGGAAACTTTGATATTAAGTATTTGAAGCAATTTCCATCTCTTGGAAGTGAATTTACAAATTGCTTCATCAATCCTAGCTTTATGTGAAGCGGTGGTAGAAGAACTTTATGAGGAGGTACCAAAGTTTCATGCAGGACATTCTTTTCGCCAACTTTAAGCTCCCTAAGAGGCCAACACTTTTTGGTCCAGTGGTTTGTTCGGTCTCTACTATCCCATAGACACAAAAAGCAAGGGAATTTTGTAAACCCAGATTGTTGTCCGAGCGCCATGACTAAGATTTTGAAATCACCACACACTTGCCAACCGTGGTCTTTATATTTTAATTTGGAAAGAATCAATTTCAAGTTCTTATAGGTTTCCTTGAGGTGTATGGAATGACCAACAGGAATGGAAGCATAGAAACCGCCATTGTCAAGCAGAACTGCTTTAAGGCTTCTTTATGAAGAATCTATGAAAATTCGCCACTGCTGGGTCGTATGAGATCTTAAATTTATCCATCAAACCTTCAATATTGGTACAATAACCAACTCGTCTCTTGGGCAAAGGGAAGTAAACTGCTTCTCACGATATCTAAACCAGGAGGAAGACACTCCCGGCAAAAGTAAATTCCTGCTTTAAGCCTTGATCCAAGCAACTCAGCAACGTTTTTAGGAAGATTCAAGTCTCTTACCAAATCATTTAGCTCGCCCTGGGAAAACAATTTCGGACTGTTGTCATCTTCAAATTTAAAACTTGACTGGTCATCGGACTTAGGTACAGCACCATCTTCGTAAGAACTTTTAATCTCTTCCAAGGTAGCAGGGACCTTGGGAACTGGTATTTCGGTCCCATGAGGGATGGGACGAGTAGCTGATTGCAGATTGGGGTATGAAATTGACTGCTTCCATTTTGAATTATACTCTTTCACATTACACGAACAAAAGTAACAATTAACACTATGGTTCTTTTGCCCGCGCCATACCATAGGAATCGCATATCGGAAAGCTTTTGTTCTTGCCCTTAAACCAATTTCGAAGCTTTCAAACATCGTTGCAGACTTTATGAGGTGCCCAAGATTTATCCTGATCTCCAAGTTTTAGCCCAAAATACGCAAAGTATACTTTTTTTTACAAAGTCCGTAATATTCACTTGTTGCTTTAATATCATATATTCGCCACAAATGGAACAGAAACTATCAGACGAATTCACACACTTCCGCACAGACGACATTGCACTATATTGACTAAGATCTATAAAACAATGACGTTAACACGTAATTGTACCGCGCTTTACTCTACACTGTCGGAGCGCGCACGTTCAGGTACAACATGTTTATATTTGTTATGTAGCTCAAACAGGTGTTCCTTATTTAGAAATTAATGATAGTTATGTCCTGTAAACATTTAAAAACAGTAATCAAAATAAAATTATAACCATAGTTTATGACTACAAGTTAGCCCAAAATTCCCCTTTTTTGTAGAATTGTGCGTTTTGTAAAAAAACCTTACGTTCTGGAATTTTTTGAGTATTTTCTTAGTTTTCAGAACATCTTAATACATAGAAATCAGTTGGAAATATCCAGACCGCATTTTTGTTGCAGACCTGTGTAATCGATCGAGAACGTGACCAGAGAGCTTGAAATCGCGCTTTTCGCCAGTCTCTCAATCTCGTGAACGGAAGTGATTTTGATAACTTTTTGCATATCAACGTGTGTCACTTAAATTTGTGACAAGCATGGAGCTAAAAGTTTGGTGGTACGTACAGCGGTTTGGCAGAAAAATGCAAAAATCTGTGTCCAGCCAGCTTGATTTTTACGTATAAAACTTCTGGCTGGCGACTCATGCATCTCAATAACGGGAGCGTTTTCAAATATGGTTCTTTTACTAAGATTTAGTGACGGAAATTGTGACGCTAATAACGTTTGATTCACGGCGTTACATATAATGGTTTACGAGAAATCTATCAAAAACTGAATGTGCGGAAACTCCAAATTTAAGCTGGCTGGACACATGTATCTCCGCTACCTGGTGATCTACGGCTTCCGAAATATATTCAATTTTAGTGACGGAGACGAAAATGATAACCTGAATTTGTGACGCAGAAACTTTCAGTAGTATTGATCATTTATTTTTTTCTATACAAAACGCCATTAATATTGCGAGGTGACCATCATGTAACTAAAATAAAGGACTTCTTATTAATGGACCTATTGGCCGATAGTATAGACTTGCATATCGTTTGGTTTTTATGCAGTGTATAATTATAATGAATACATTCATCATGAAAATTATTAATTGACTGTCAAAAAAGAGGTTGATATAGGTATTTTGGAGCATTGGAATTTGACCAGTTGTCGCAGGACAAACTGTAAGCAACAGATGGCGACACCATCATTAGCCGATTAGAAATTGTTTAATGAACCTCCGGTCTTCGGTCTCCGGTAGCGCATGAGCACGTTCAGAAATTTGTTCCAAGTAGGTACAGGTAATATTTCTTTATGTTATTGTAAATATTAACATGGAATAGTAAAAAATGAATGCCCAGTAACTTTTTATTTTAAAGCAATTTAATATATCAATATTGGTATATATTTTTTTTATCTAATAAACACTACTATTGTAGTTGAAACTTCTGTTTTCAAAGTTACGGGTGCCAATAAGTTCATAGAAGGAAGAAAA
>PQWD01012523.1:0-24460 GCA_019425675.1 Leucinodes orbonalis | reverse complement strand
GAGCTCTAACATATGTTGTCGCGTGTGTCGAGCGCAATATGGCGTTGATGGAGAAAAATAATTTCACTAGCTGCAATGCCCTCATCCCGAATCACAAAAGTGCAAAACACTCTTATTTCAAGGGACGACATCTGGCACTGCAGTATCGAGTCTACCAATCGAGCTCAGCAAGTAAATATTCATAGTAAAAGTAAGGTTTCCTCACGATGTTTTCCTTCACCGTAAGAGCGTCGGATAACGTACATATAATTTCGAAAATTCGAAAACACATTGGTACGGGCCGGGATTTGAACCACAGTCCTCCCGGTAGGAGGGCAACAGTCTACACCATTGCGCCACCGATGCTCTATACCGACGTTCGATATATAGTATGTCATTTTAATCCTTTCATGCAATTCCGCGCAATTGGTTCTCTTTGAAGAGTTTTCAGTCCTTTGGATTTTGCATAGAAAAAATATTAAAAGATAGCCAAGCTTGTCAAGGGACAGTAGGGTCGGCTCTTTGTGATAACATCCTGCAATACAATGGTGTCACTGTAACTATGTTTGTAGTAATCGGTGTTCTCGTAGGGTTTAACATTTTCGAAGGGAGTCCTTGAAACGCTTGGGGTTTCATTCTACTAAATTACTTGACATTACGACACTTGTTAAAACATTGTGAGGAAACCTGCACACGCATGCGAAGAAATTCAAAGGTTGTGCGTGAAGTCCAATCCGCACTGGGCCCGCGTGGACGACTAGGGCCTAAACACCCTATACGGGTAGGCTCGTGCCCTTCGGTGGGCAATTTAATATTAGCGGAATTGGGGCGTCAATTGATTAACAATCCACATTTTTTGTTGTTGTTGAAGATAAGAACCGTTTCATTTTTTTCATTGATATTTAAGATTTTATAAACACGATTAAGCTGTGTAATTATATTACAGTCATGGATTTTTTACAAAGTAATGCTTTGCATTTTTCATTTTACTTTTTATGATATTTATTATATATGTGTAATAGTAAAATATATATTATGCAGTATGTAGTTATGTATTATATGTATTCATTTTAATATATATTTGTTTATGTTTATTTATTATTTTAATTTATATACATATATATAATTATGAATATATATTATTTATTTTTGTTTTTTGCTAGTGTTATTTTTTTTTCTTTTCTCTTCTTTTCTCGCCGCACCATTTTTGTCTTTCTCTGCATATCCAAAGGTTAGCTGGTAGATAATGCCACATGGCATTAAGTTCGCCTTTGTACATTATTTATGTGTGCAATAAAGATTAAATAAATAATATTATATTTTCCAAGCAAATGTTAAACTTGAAAAATTATAATTATCACGTTAAATTCGAATTTACTTAGCACTCTGCGTTGTGAACTTCCAACTAATATGTAAATCATAACTATTTTAATATATATCTGTACTATATATGTCTGTACTATGAAACAGATTTTCTACAAATGAACGCTCAAATTGTGTTTCATGTTAAAAAAACTTCAAATTGGTGACTTATTTAGACAACCCTGCGGTGGCCTAATGAGGCGGTAATGAGTTGCCGCGAGCCGGCAAATTACCCCCCACTCCGTCTAGTGGGCTGGAAACTGAGCTAGATTCCCGGTGTACTAGACGGTAGCCGGTTTGAATGTCTTGCAACGGATATTTAGGTACCGTGAGGGAAAATATTTTGTGTACGAATCGGACTGGATATTTAAAATATAGAAAATGAAATAAAAAAAACAGTTTTTTTAAAGAGGGTCAGAGTTATGGTATTCTTCTTTACAGATTTTAATAACAAGATGTCAGTCATAAAAAATCTATGTATAAATTAAATACCTAATTCTGATCTCCATGCACTGATCCCATCGTCTCCCTTTCACCACAGGTCTCCAACGCGCACTGCAAATTTACATCCGTTCGTTGTTCATGTTCTCCGTATTCGGACTAAGCGTTTCGCGTCTACTTTCATTATGCGTACTGCAAATGAATGGAATGATCTGCCTGCGTCTGTGTTTCCGGCCACATACAACCCCGAATTGCGGATTGGCCGACTTCAACCACAACCTTTTAATCTCTTCGCAGGCGTGCACAGATTCCCTCACGATGTTTTCCTTCACCGTAAGAGCGTCGGATAACGTACATAATTTCGAAAATCCAAAACACATTGGTACGTGGTGGGATTTGAACCTGCGCCACAAGGCACATCACAGGGCAACAGTTCACACCATTGAGCCACAGACGTTCACTTGATGCTCATAGTAGCAATATAAGACGCAATATTTGTACTGTTATATACTATACTAATCACTTAATGATAAAAATGCCCTAACACATTTCCAATAGAACCAAAGTACAAAGTAATATCCCCCCTGACTTTGATACTCTTAAGTAGTCTATAAACACTCTCGATCCCGAATACTTATCAGATAAGAGGGTACTCTGAGGGCAGAGGTCAATATACAAGAATGTTCACCTAGCTTTGAAAGCAGAAAGCCGGAAAAGATTACGATGTTCTGATTTGTTTATGCCATTTAGGTGATTTTAAATAAAAGCTGTTTTGAAATAATAATGTTTAAAAACAAAAT
Source organism: Leucinodes orbonalis (assembly GCA_019425675.1). Lineage (NCBI taxonomy): Eukaryota > Metazoa > Arthropoda > Insecta > Lepidoptera > Crambidae > Leucinodes > Leucinodes orbonalis. Next base: position 21,878 of record PQWD01012523.1, on the reverse strand, counting down.
ATAAGATTGATAGCCTCGAATTATTGGTGTATTCTTAACCTCTCATAAAAATGAGTACCTGCATATTTCTGTATATTCCTTTGAATACAATTTTATTAACGACTAGCTTTTGCCCGCGACTTCGCTCGCATTAAATTCGGGACCAGTAGCTCCTGAAATTAGTGCGTTCAACCACAGATAATTATCTTTAATTTAATATATGTTCAACAAAACAAACTCTTTTGCTTCATATATTTTTATTACCTTATACAAACAATTCACTTACTGAGAAAAAAACTTCAACTTAAAATAAATAACAGTGATTCAGATATTGTAGCGACTAAATAAAATAATAATTGCTCTATATAAACATTTGGCCTATATAAACATTAGAGTATAGTCAAAACAATGCAAGCCATCGCGAATTGGTGTAAAACAATGTAGCAATCAAGGAACTATTCCCGGTCCCGAGGGAAGCGGTGCTTACCTAAAGTAACAGGTGCTTCAGGTTTCGGGGTCGACAAAGATATTGAGTGCTTAAAGTTTGTGGATTTAACAATTCGCTTAGGTCATTGAAAGAGGTGCCAAAACAGCAAATATACCTACTAATTAACTAATGGTAGTTTATTAGTAGGTAGGGTCTTTTAAAAAATATTTGTAATGCCCGGGGTTCGTATCCAAAACCCTTGGTGCAGTAGCCGATGTCCGACCATTACACAACATGGGTCGTCAAATTATCTTACTCTTCAGAGAATGTGTTATTCAGCCTGTCCTAACTCAACTGGAAAAAAATCGCAAAAAGTTATTTTTACCATGCGGTCACTCCGTAGTTTTGAATTCCAGACCTGTCATGAAGCAGTTAACTAAACTTTAAACTCTGACCACAACAACGAAGGCATCTAAAATTAATTATTTAGATTAAAATGCAAATAAAATGGCGTAAAAAGTCGTTAAAATTCAATCTGCGCTCGTGACTGTATTCCCTAGCGCAAATTGGTATTCCTGATTGGCGGAGTCCGGGGTTCGGAAGAAATATGGACCGGTCTAAAGGGTTTCTCGTAATTTTTTAACCATATTAGGTGTTGTTACTTTGTTTATGGTGTAATGAGTAAAGAGCGTCGGTAGCTTAATGGTGTGGACTGTTGCCCTCCTACCAGGAGGGCTGAGGTTCAAATACCAATGTGTTTTCGAATTTTCGAAATTATATGTTCGTTATCCAACGCTCTTACGGTGAAGGAAAACATCGTGAGGAAACCTGCGCACGCTTGCGAAGAGATTCAAAGGTTGTGCGTGAAGTCGGCCAAACTGCACTGGGCCTGCGTGGACGACTAAGGCCTAATCATCATATACGGGTAGGCTCGTGCCCCTCGGTGGGGACGTTTAATGAGCTGATGATAATAAGTTGTTCACTACTACACCAAGGGTTCCGGGTTCGGACCCCGTGCAGTACAAACGTGTGCATGAACATGTCCGTTATTGTTCTGGGTGTTTTTATATAAAACATGCATACGGAAATACTCTTAAATAAGTATGTAATACGACACATGTTAATCGTCAGGCTGTATCATGAATCGGCAAGGATAACTTAAATCTGGGACTACTTACATACTTATCTTGAACTTAAAACTTTCCGATTACCATATTTTTCTCACGCCTCTACCTAGACTTTCACTGTTACTTATTCAATGTGTGTGTATATGATTACCCATGTGGAGGAGTATTTGTTGAGTGGGTTACACTAAGAGCTCCGGGTTCAACCCCCATGTAATAATGATAATGAAAGAGTATCTAATATAAACTGATTACTTTGGAAGAATTAAAAGATTGTTACCTGCTTGCGTACCAAATTTTAATAAATAAATTAATACAAATATTTTTGTGCGTGAACATATCTGTATTGGACTTAGTGTTTTTAATGTGTAGTATGAATGTATTCTTAGAAAAAAAGGAATTATATTGCATAGTTAATAACGTACCATTTTTATTTGTCGTACTTTTGTAAGGCAGATTGATTCACATTATTGAATTAACTTGTTTGAACCCGCTTCATTAGCGATACGAATGCAGCGAATGAAAGGCTTCCGTGCTCCTAATCCAACCGATTACGTGAGAGATGCATGTTGAACTCTATCGCTAACATAATTCAAGTGAAGCTGCGAAATAAGTCTCCATCGATAAACTTTTTGTGAGAGCGTCGGTGGCTCAATGGTGTGGACTGTCGCCTTCCTACCGGGAGGGCTGAGGTTCAAATCCCGACACGTACCAATGTGTTTTCGAATTTTCGAAAATATGTGTACGTTATCTGACGCTCTTACGGTGAAGGAAAACATCGTGAGGAAACCTTAATGCACACCTGCGAAGAGATTCGAAGGTTGTGTGTGAAGTCGTCCAATCCGCACTGGGCTCGCGTGGACGACTAAGGCCTAATCACCATATACGGATAGGCTCGTGCCTTTCGGTGGTGACGTATAATGAGCTGATGATGATAGTGGGATTGAAGTCCTGATGGTAGTGACACTGCCGCCTATGGATACTCGCTACTCCGATGGAGCAACGAGTGCGAACCTTTACAAGGAGAAAGGGAAAAGTATACATTGGGAGGGCGGAGGGTAGAGTCATAACAAATATAATTATCAGCATCAGGGCCCAGTGCGGATGGCCGACTTCACGCACAACCTGTGAATCTCTCTGCAGACGTTCTAACAATGCTTTCCTTCGCTTTAAAAGCGCAGTATTGAATCGTCTACCAACTTGTAAATATAGCAAATTGTCAAAATGCAACGGTCATTACGGAAAACGCGTACGAACACTGTCACGCGTGACGAAGGGCTCTGCGCGTGGATCACGGAGCTTCGGAGGATTAATATCTATTTGCATTACTCTTACATATTACACTGGTAATTTTGTATTATCTTTTGATCTCTCTCTCTCTCTCTTCAACCTATCGCAGTCCACTGCTGGACATAGGTCTCCCCCATTTATCTTTTGATCGGGGTGGAACAAATTACGTTGCTATGATTTTGTCACGTGTTGAAAGATTTGCAACAACTGCATGTTGTGTAACCCAATTTATATTTATTATATTGTTTGATGTAAACACAGATTAAATAATAATAAATATCCACTGCCCGCCGGATCAGCAAGTTAAAGTGGCAGTGGGCTGGTCACGTATGTCGCAGAACCGATGGCCGTTGGAGTAGACGAGTTCTGGAGTGGAGACCGCGTCTTGGCAAGCGTAGCGTAAAACGCCCTCCGGCCCGATGGACCAACGACTTGCGAAAGGTCGCTGGTGGAAGCTGGATGAGAAAAGCGGAGGACCGGGATGTCTGGCGCAAAATGGGGGAGACCTATGTCCAGCAGTGGACTGCAATAGGTTGAAGAGAGAGAGAGAGAAATATCCACTGCCATTCACACAGTACCATTGTTTGGACTAGGACTAAAAACTCATCACTTGTGTTTTGAATTATATATTTATAAATTACATTAATTATAAAAAGAACTTAAAACGAACTAAAATATAATATTTCACAATAAAGACATTCCTTTTGCTTGTATATTGATCTTCTATTCTTTCCTTTACTTTTTAAATAGTATTCAATAAATTCTTTATGGACAGTAAGAATTTATAGATAAAGGAGTTTGGACATACCGCCCACCAAGGACGATACTGAAGAAACGTCCTTTAAAGTTTGCAGTAGAGTCTCTGCACTACGGAGACTACCCTTGTATAATATGGGAGAGTGCTGCACTAATCGGCACTCGAACCCTGAACTTTTATTGACCTATTTACTTAACTGAACTTGTTGACCTATTTTATTTACTAATCACCACAGTGACATTTATTGTCCTTAAATTGTACTACAGTCTTTAACGTTCCGCCCACCAAGGGCAATTAATGACTAAATACTATGAAAGATATGAACTAAATAATAAATAACAAACTTAAGAACTAATAACAAATCATACTTTAGTTAAACATTCCTAAATATTATAAAAGTAAACCAAAAAAGTTAAGTTGAACTGAAATGAACACATTATTAAGATAGATACGTAAGTACAGTATTTGCCATATCAATCATCATAAACAGGTAACACACACAACTTAGACGTAGGTCTTTTAACTATCGAGTGTTTTACTCGTATAGAGACAACTCGGGTCACACTATCGCGACCTGATGCTATCCACAATTTTACCCATTGCCCAGCGACTGGGTGGTAAGTCATCCTCTTTTATTAAGACTACATCCCCTATTTCAGGCTCGGGCTGATGGTAGCACCATTTATACCTATTCATTAAATTTGAAATGTACTCTTTTGACCAACGACGCCAAAAACATTGGAGCATTCGCTGAATAACTTGCCAACGCGTTAACGAACTAATATTAGATTGTAAATAATTAGTTACATCAGGTACCGCTAGCAATGGTCCTCCAATGAGAAAATGACCTGGTGTTAAAGGTCGTGGATCGTAACAATGTAAAAAAAAAACTGTACTTTATAAAACGTAGGTATAACTATTTTCGGTAGCTTCACACAAGAACGATCAACCTTTGGAACATTTTGCCCTGTACTCGAACACCCATTACTATCCTCCTGTAAATGATCTAACTGCTCTTTTAAATCTGATTTGTAATCAGTGTATAATTCCTCAACTAGCTCAAAAGTATCATTTAGTACATATGCTGAATTATTATAAACATCAGACGGAATCTCATTTATAATTTTGTGATGAGTTTGCACAAATGACAACCAAGAACATTCTAGAGATTCCAACCGTGTTTCCAAATATGACTTTGACAATCTAGATTTTGGAGAGTTTTTATAATTTGCTTGAGCTTTGCTTATTTTGGAATAAATATCATTCTGGATCAGGTTTAATTTATCCATTTTGAATTTTCACAAGAGTCAGGGTCTTAAAGGAGTACAGCGCAATGACTTATTACAGTATAACAACAACCAATATCAAAATAAATTATCGAAAAACAATACTCATACAAATTCTACGAAAAGTCTTTTACAGCACTTGTAGATAATTGGGCATAGGTTTCCCGTCTAGACACTTTATCTCGATTTTTTTAAGTAGGTACTACAGCCGCTGAATTTTAACTAGTCAATGCTTCCTATGCAATAGAGTCAATTTCAGATATATCAAAGTACTCACGTCACTGCACTTAACTTATCTGATTATCAAACCAATATTTCATTTGCTTAGACATCAGTTGCCGTCTCTTTTACTCCAGCAGACGACTTGGTTAGCTGCTATGTTCCTCAGACTTCCTTATCTAGCAGCACTGAAGATTCCAACTCTATTATTGCCTTCAATTAGCGCGAGACTCAAACTATCCGGCTCGAAGGACCAAAATATGTTTGGACTAGGACTAAAAACTCATCACTTGTGTTTTGAATTATATATTTATAAATTACATTAATAATAAAAAGAACTTAAAACGAACTAAAATATAATATTTCACAATAAAGACATTCCTTTTGCTTGTATATTGATCTTCTATTCTTTCCTTTACTTTTTAAATAGTATTCAATAAATTCTTTATGGACAGTAAGAATTTATAGATAAAGGAGTTTGGACAACCATCTATCGCCGAGTTTAGCGTGAAGCCTGTATTAAGGTTACTAAACAACGGATAAACATACTTATATTTTTTTTGTATGTATATACATAGAAAACGCCCAGACTATTACAAACAGACATGTTCATGCACACAAATGTTTGTACTGCCCGGGGATCGAACCCGGAACCCTTGATGTAGCCGCCGACGCCTCAACCGCTACACCAAATGGGTCGTCCAATCTTTCTTTTCAGACATATTTTTTATAATAATTTGAGAGCGTTAGACTGCCATCTCACTTGATGTAAAGTAACGATTCAGCCTAAGGTGTATTACGCAAACTCAAATAATCTTGCCTTCATCAACATCAGCTCATTAAACGTCCCCACCGGTGGGCACGAGTCTACCCGTATACGGTGATTAGGCCTTAGTCGTCCACGCGGGCCCACTGCGGATTGGACGACTTCACGCACAACCTTCGAATCTCTTTGCAGGCGTGCATGAAGATTTCCTCACGATGTTTTTCATCACCGTAAGAGCGTCGGATAACGTATATATATTTTCGAAAATTCGAAAATATATTGGTACGTGTCGGGATTCGAACCTCAGCCCTCCTGGTAGGAAGAATCTTGCCTTGAAACCCTTAATTATTTGTATCAGGAAATACAGACGCAGGAAGGTCATTCCACTGCCTTGTTCGGACGATGAATGCAACGAACTTTTTAGCACGAATAGGTAGGAAAACAAAGGGGTAGAACCCTTTCGATAACTTCGTGGGTTTGAAACACACGACCCCGAAAAATGATGAGGACTGCAATAAGTATCAGCAGAAGATATACGAGTAGGTGACATCTTCTTACAAGATGAAGAAAACAAATCTTATCATTGGAAATGCAAGGAATCATTCCCTCATTTATCCATTGACGCGCCATGTTTTATTGCCCTTACAGATGTTTGTAAGCACTTAATACAACGTTAGATATTCATTTCCACACATGCCTCCCACGGAGAGCGTATCAATCACCAAAAATGCTGTTTCGAATCGGAAATTCCGATTAAATCCGTTAATTCTGGAACTGCGGCCGGTCCCGGGGGAAACGTATTTGAAATCTCATCGCAGATTTGGTGTAATACTCTTTTAACGTTGTAACACAAATGGAATGGAGGTGCGATCCGTGATGGTGTTTGATCATTGGAATTGCACAATTGGGGTGCCAAAGAGATATCTGGTATTTTGATACCGTTGGAAATTTTGATGTAATAAGCAACTGCGACATAAAGTTTGATTGTTTGAAATCTGTGCTTAAGACGTTAAAACATAAAACAAGATATTAATTAGAAACTTAAAGCAAGAAATTACAACATAATAAGATTCCTTACTATATTCTATAAACTTAACACACAAACATCATTTGTATTGATTTATTACGTATTTCTCAGTTCAGTTCAGTATTATTGGTAGATAGTTAATTTTGGTTTTGTTAAATGTTCTGTAACTTTTTTGTTATGATACCATGCTTTTTGAAAAACAATGTGGATCTTGCTCTATTTTAAGCGGAATAATAGAAGTAGTTTAAGTGCTTAAAAAATAAAATAGAATACAATTGTAGGTAGTGACAATTGTTTTCTATTTTATTTTTCTAAGCACTTCCCGCGGGTGCTGTAAAAGAAGGTTTAGGGACAAAATATTTAGCAGAGAACTGTTGGCAGAGCTCTCTTATTTTCTTCAAACCCTTTATAATCACTACTAGCCAAGCGTGGATATTTTGGTGAACTCAGGCTCTTGGCCCAGCATTGGCTTGTCACATGATATTATAGTAAAATTAGGACTGCATTAAATGGTTCCCTCGCAGTCCAATGTTCGACATAGGTCTCTCACAATTTGCGCTTTCTTAGCCCAGCCTCCACCGGCGACCTTTCGCAAATCGTCTATTCTTATCGCAGTCCAATGTTGGACATAGGTCTCTCCCAATTTTTGCTTTCTTAGTCCAGCCTCCACCGGCGACCTTTCGCAAATCGTCTATCCATCGGTCCGGAGGGCGTCCTACGCTACGCTTGCCAAGACGCGGTCTCCACTCCAGAACTCGTCTGCTCAAACAGACATGGTTGACCCGACTAAATTAAAAGATTAAAAATAAAAGTTAATTTTTAGATCTTCTTCAAATGAATGACGAAAATACAACATGATCCAGTCGCTGATTAATAAGCCGATCCTGAAATATTTACTTAGGATAATAGCCTCTTGAATTGTCTTCAATCCGGTTACTAAGCAAGACATTTCAAAGACACTCGACTAGTCGATTTTAAAAATAATTTAGCTCCAAACCAACCGAGAACAATACATAACACATTCATTACACCAAAATGAATGTTGTATTGAATTTGGCAATCTTACTCCTGGGAAATTCGTCCGTATTTCAATTGGTTTGAATGTGATAAATAACATTATAAAGTCACCTCAAAAGCTCTTGACATTAAAGCGTTTAAATGAGGCGTCAGAATGTGTCAACATGTTTACATGGCGACCTGTCGCTTGCGCTGACATATTGCTTTATAAAAATGTCATGTCAGTAAAACAGGGGTGGAATGGGGGATTAAGAGATTCAAGGCCAGATATACTTGGGGAAGTTTGCTCGAAGTGTATGTAAATTGATAATTAAGTTGTGGTTGATACAATCAATCTTACTAATAGGAACATTTTTATCGGGGAATATATTACAACGTACACTTTTGGTCGTCTGAGGTTTTAGGATGTCCAAATTCAAATATTTTTTCATGTCAATGATGTAAACAGTATAGATTTGCGATATGTTCACAAAAAAACTGCAAAAAGTGTTCCAAATGCGACAGCACACATACACATATTTCTAATGAGCGTACATTTACCTAAACAAGGTAAATTTACGCTAAAAGTTGTTTAGGTAAATGTACGCTCATTAGAAATATGTGTATGTGTGCTGTCGCTGTATTATATATAAATATATATATATAATATCATTATTGCATGTCACATAACATGGATAAGATGGAACATATACAGGTTTTCCAGCAGGTTTACGGTTTACATGTAACTCCCTGCAAGGCCATAGCAAATGGATGAGGGTTTTACTAGATTCCATAATAACGAGGTATAATAACAAGGTCGTCCAACCCGCACTGGGCCCGCGTGGACGACTAAGGCCTAATCATCCTATACGGGTAGGCTCGTGCCCCTCGGTGGGGACATATAATGAGCTAATGATGATGAGGTATATTGCTATCAGCTAAAGTAGGATATAATTTAAATTTAGACAATCAAAAATAACATTTACATATTATAAAACAAAAACATAACATAAAGTTGGGTAACAAAACATAAACTCAGACTCAGAAAATTCCCTCTTCCCCGTATTTCCTTTTCCATCTCCCTTTTTCCTTTTTGTAAGATTGGACCCTTTTAACTCTTTGGAGTAACGTCTATACGCGGCGATTTAATATCAACTCAGGTATGAGAACTGCTGCCGACAAACTGTTTTACAGTTTGGCTAATTGTTCTTTGTTTTTTTGTGTATGAATAAATAAATATAGAGAGCGTCGGTGGCTCAATGGTGTGGACTGTCGCCTTCCTACCGGGAGGGCTGAGGTTCAAATCCCCACACGTACCAATGTGATTTCGAATTTTCGAAAATATATGTACGTTATTCGACGCTCTTACGGTGAAGGAAAACATCGTGAGGAAATCTTCATGCACGCCTGCGAAGAGATTCGAAGGTTGTGTGTGAAGTCGTCCAATCCGCACTGGGCCCGCGTGGACGACTAAGGCCTAATCACCCTATACGGGTAGGCTCGTGCCCCTCGGTGGGGACGTTTAATGAGCTGATGATGATGAAATAAATATTAAAAAATCTCTTACTTTTAATAATATAAATAATATCAGGTTAATCGTCTACTCGTTTGCCAACTAATTAAATATAATATCAAAATAGCATTTATGTATAAACGACAAAATTATAATATGCATTTTTTTTACGGATATTTTCAGTAAATTACTTTATCTTTCATACCTATCGTTGCGGCTAGTAAGACGCTATTTTTACGAGGTAAGCGCGATCAAGAGCGTGGTTTATACGCTACGATTGAGTTTGCTGTTAAGCAAAATATATAAAATGCTTAAATTTTTATTTCCTTTATATTCGTTTCATTTGAGCCAATGAATGATTCGTTTATATTATGTAGTTTTAAAAAGCTACTGTTTTAGTTTTCTGTTGTCTCGGGTGACGGGCGCAGTGCGGCATTGATGGAGGATATTGTCTGTCAGTTGTTGGTCTCCTTTAATGCCGCTCTGTCATGGTCTGGCGTATCACTTACCATCAGATGAGCGTCCAGACCGTCCTGTACACTTATAACATAAGTGTAAAAAAAAAATCTACATTAAGTATTTAGTCGTAATTTAAAAAGAAATCACTTGACTCTTTCCGAATGCCAACATAACCCAATTATTAAGAATTCAGTTAATCGTTTATTGATAGTCTTTATTCAACTAGTACTCGTATGTTTTTGTTAAGCTCAGAGTACTCCAAAGATTTTTTTTTCCGTACTCAAATAATGGAAATCAGCGTTTAAAGCTTCTAGTAATCTTACTAATACACGCACGTACGCACACAAACACATACACACACATTTAAGCCTAGTAATATTAACATAACATGGAAGAGCGGAACTTCATAACACAGGCTTTCTTTTGCTTAAATATAGGTTCCAATCAGCAAAAATATTGTGAATGAAAATGAATATTTTATTTACTCAAAGCCTACTCAAGTCAAAATCAAATTCAATTAAGATTTACAATAAGCACTTATTGACCTCAAAACTCGGCGAAACAACACATAGCATTGTTTTACGCCAGTTTTCTGTAAGTCATTGGTATCGTAACGTAAAATAATTCATTTGAATTTTTACTTTAACGCGTCATACAAAGAGTAAAAAATCAAAAGCAGCACATTACTATGTCATTATGACATGAAGCGAGTTATTTGTTTACGAATGAAAATTGTGCCCAACTGACGCAATGGACAGACGATTTTGCCGTAGAAACTTTTTGAATGCGATTGTGTATCTGGCTAGTTTATTGTTTATCTGAAGGTCTTAAGTGATTTTTCCACAATAGCCTACCCTGAATAAACCTGATTCATTTATTTAGTTTTAATAAACCTTAATTAAATAATGTTACCATTGTTGCATGGAAAAATATGTCGATATAAACCTGCCTAAAGTGGTGTTACAACACTTTGAAATTCCCATTTCAACTTGTCGCTTGCTAAACCTATTAGATAAAGACACGAATATCGTGTGGTGTAACTACACCTTTAATTTTTATCACGCTGTCTGTCCGTATATCTGCTACTGCCTTATCCGCGAATGTTTATGGCTTGTTAACGCACTATCAACCGCTGTTTATGCCCTTCTCGCCTGTAACTTAAGCACTTTGAGCTATGAAAGCGTTTATTGCTCGGATGCTTAAAGATATATGTGTTTGATTTTGCGCGCAGCTCTATTATTTTGTTTTATTGCTTACTACGTGGTCATGTAATGGGCTATATATATTTTGAAACGTTTGATGCTTATTTAAAACTTGCATTTAATATATGTCTTGTTCAATAATATATAATTATATAGTAGCGTTGAATTTTCAAATGATATGTACTTTATCCGACGCTCTTACGGTGAAGGAAAACATTGTGAGGAAATCTGCGGCGCTCTCCTACGGAGAGATTCAAAGGCGTGAAGTGCGTGAAGTCGGCTAATCCGCACTGGGCCCGCGTGGACGACTAAGTCCTATATACCCTATACGGGTATCCTCGAGACATTGGTGGGGACGTGAAATGATCTGTTGATGATGCTGTGGTTGCTATTGTGAAATATTTGCCTAACTGTGTACATTCAATCGACATGGTTTTGAATTGGTACTTCTAAACTTCTCATAGTCATGCATGCAGTGTGTAAGGCCTGTAGCCAGCAGTAGGATTTTATACTTGCAGTTTGGTTGACGATGACGATGATGATCTGATACCATTTTACACAGGATGAATTTGAACCGTTGGCATCCATTCGACCTATTATTGTACTCATGTTATGGAATGTTTTTATGGGAACCTAATACCGATGGAACCCGGAACCTTAGTGTAGCAGCCGACGTCTCAACCGCAACACCAAATGGATCGTCTTCAATATTTAATTGAAAATTATTATTTTCTATTCATAAAAATGTATTTATTATTGATTAATCGCAATCACTCTGTATATTAAGTGGCCATGTTTGTTAATAAAATACAAAACGAGTTGGTTTGTTTTTAAAGACGTTTTACGATTGTATATTATAATTAAACCTCATTAATTTTTCTATGTATTATGTGTTAATTTTTCTTCCAACTTTAACGGCCACTCGTATATGGACTGCATCGCAATCAGTGGGTCGTTGTAAATATGCAAAATTCCGATTTCAATATTAAAATAATGGGAAACACGATGACGGGCAATCTGTATGTAAAACAGCGCGTCCACTAAGTGTTCGTACACAGTTTTTATTCCGGTATTTTGTTCGGAAAATGACCGGTTTTGGACCGGATTTAGCCGGAACGGCATTTGGATTCGTACGGATGCTTCGAATTGTACTATTAATTAGTTTCAGATCAGTAATTGTTTTATGTCGCGGTTTTGGGAGCCATTTTGAAATCGATTTTTATAACTTTCATGCCGTATAAGTTATTGAATTCAAAACGTTAGGAGATTTCATACTCTTATATAAATTATTCTATTAACACATGTTTTTATAAAGTAGATTAGGCTTTTACTAGATGCTAGACTACAAGTACTACTACTACTAGGCACTGAGTCGTCTATGTAGGTACCACCGCACTGCCAGATACCGCCCGTCAAATAGGAGTGCTATCCACTTTTGTGTTTATGATACGTTGTTATTTTTATAAGTCATAGTGTACATACTTAATTAAAAAAGTTGAATGAATAAATAATATACATCACAATGTCAAAGTGTTTTACATGATTTTTAGGTTTAAAAATATTTGATTTTTGTGTCCATAGATTTGACTCAAAGGGGGATGTACTTTGAATCGCGAGTAGGTTCTTATATTAACTATTACCAAGCTTCTCGCTTCTCGATTCCACCGTGTATTTGTTGAAACGTCCGTATATCGCTTTTATGTAAATCCCTGAGTCAGCAAACTAAAGACGCCCATTCCCGGGTTCCCAGTTCCGGGATTACTCCACAATGCGAGGATACGATTAATAGTGACAGATGACGTCATACCACGTCACGCTTTTACTGTCGGTTTGACAGATTGCTTTGTACTATGGTACACTAGTATTAAGATACTGTTGGAGAAATAGGCTGGATTCTCTTAAGACCGATTGGGATTACTCAAAGTGATTGTCATTGGTTTACGCGTTAATAGTGTAGTGGTTTGACCATGGCTACGTGATTCAGGGGTAACAGGTTCAAAGTCTGCGTACAAACTACTAGGTAGTAGGCAAGATACTAAGTCGTATCGAGATCGAGAGATTACTAGATAATTACATAATACTCGTTTATAGATAAAACCAAAGGTTACAATTACTAAGTGGTAAACTCGATACTGAGTTGTCTAGGTAGGTACCACCGCAGTGCCAAATATTTTTTTCACCGTAAGAGCGTCGAATTGACTTACAAATAATTTCGTAAATTTGAAAAGACATTTGAACGTTGGGGGTTTTGAACCTGCACCCTCCAGATCGGAAGGCAATAGCCCACACCAATGAGTCACCGACCTAATAGTACACAAGTTACTTTTACTATGCGGTCACTCCGAACTATTCGAACCGAAGACTCCGTACCACGCTGCGGTCTACACCATCGCTCAGATATGGTCTAGTGCCATAAAGGCAGTTTGCCATCATACCATAAAAAAATGCAAAGTCTACACGCCTCCAAACCAAATTATACCCTATTGTAACACGCTGAAAACACAATTAATATAATTTATCTTTTAAGAGCTCGTCACTTGGTTTCTCCAGAGACGTTCTACACAGAAACCTGAATTTACATACATTTTTAGCCAAATTGATTGTAATTTTGCTTGACTATGACCAGATTTTTGTGAAGTGAAATGAAATGTGTTTATTTCTGAGAATGTGGTTTATATGGTTTTCGTCAATTAATTAGCACAATCTGCTATATAGAAATAGTAATAATTAATGTTTGTTTATTCTCCCCATAGTTTAACTTTCTTAACAGAAAACTAAATGTTGTATATACAGTCACCACAGAATTATAATATATACATGCAAGTAGATCATCATCATCATCATCAGCTCATTAGACGTCCCCACCGAGGGGCACGAGCCTACCCGTATAGGGTGATTAGGCCTTATTCGTCCACGCGGGCCCAGTGCGGATTGGATGACTTCACACACAACCTTCGAATCTCTTCGCAGGCGTGCATGAAGGTTTCCTCACGATGTTTTCCTTCACCGTAAGAGCGTCGGATAACGTACATATATTTTCGAAAATTCGAAAATACATTGGTACGTGTCGGGATTTGAACCTCAGCCCTCCCGGTAGGAAGGCGACAGTCCACACCACTGAGCCACCGACGCTCATGCAAGTAGATACACGAAAGAAATATATATATTGATATTGGTAAATGAACGTCTATAGTGACAAGTTAGCTATGGCGGGCTACAGTGGCGTGTACAGAGATTATGAGTAGGGTATGCAAAGTGAGTGTCACAAATCGCAAAAACAATAAATGATTTTAATTTGTGTCAAATTGAGTGCTGTTTATGACAGCAGATCGCCTATGGTTTCAAATCTGTAGAGCGAAATGGGCGAATAAGTGGGAATCATTTAATATGTTGGCGATTTTCCGGGTTGTCTGGACGCACAGGGTATGCACTGCTTATTTGCATATATGGAGTGCACGCCACTGGTGGGCTAATACCTGAATTAGGGTAATCCTGTAGCTAAGTTTATAAACCTTCCAACCCATAAAAGTAAGGTTTTTTTTATATCTGATGGGCTTACTCTTGAGCACAGACTATCCTAGGGGAAGAGACGTGCTCTAAGATGGAGCGAGCTTGCCCAGAAAAAGCCTATTCACACGAAAGGTTGTAAAAATAAAAAAACCAAAAAGCAAAACAAAGAAACCAAAAAGCAACATTGCATAAATAAATAAATTATTTGAATTTAAACCTTGTGGAATGATTACACGAATCTTTTGTAATTTATTGGTACACCCAGATATGAGTGAAATAAACGTAACAAAATCCAAGATTTAGGAGATCAAGCGTTTGGGCCAAATTCCACCAGGCCTAATGCAAATTGGGTGTTCATTATTGTTAATACTGTAAACTATTCTCTTAGGATAGAAGCCGGGGCTTAATGTGCCTATTCGAACACGGGGTACCCGAGTAAATTTGAGGAACTTGAGTAAATTAGGGGAACCGAATAAATTGAGGAACCCGAATAAATTGGGGGACCCGAGTAAATTGGAGGAACTTGAGTAAATTGGGGGACCCGAGTAAATTGGGGGGACCCGAGTAAATTGGGGGCACCCGAGTAATTGGAGGGATCATAGTAAATTGGGGGCCCCGAGTAAATTGCCTATTCGAAGACGGGGGGACCTGAGTAAATTTTTCGGTCATCCATCCAAGAATTGACTGTTGCGAAAGTTCTTTAACTTATCCAATTGTGTACAGAACAAACTAGCGATACAATCAAACCTTCGAGTTATTTTAATAAAAACGGTTCAATACCCGAATCCTGTGGGTATCCAATAGAAACCAAAAAAGTATATAAATTGCGTGTAACAAAAATATACGATGGAAATGGGAAAAAATGTAAGATAACGTCATCAATTGAACAATGAGGCGTTGAAATGTATTGTTCTATATCAGGATCCGGTGGGAACACCTACCCTTCGACCTGAAGCATTTTCAAATGGGAACAAAACCGATATTTGGTACGCTCATATTTTCTCGTTAAATTCATTGTCGTATATTTAATGAAACCAACACTACGATAACTGTAAATTCATTAAAACGTCGGAATAAAAATAAATAATTTTAACTCATTAAACGTCCCCACAGTGGGGCACGAGCCTACCCGTAAAGGGTGATTAGGCCTTAGTCGTCCACGCGGGCCACGACAGGCAAATGAAGATACCAAGGACATTTCGAATGCAATTAGTATGACAAATTAAAAAAACATCCCCATCGCAAATCAGAAAGTACTCCACGCCAGATTCAAAATTAAAATGAATTCTCCTTCACCCGTCCAGCGTTAAAACTCCAACTACATTAGATTAAATGAAATAACATCAAGCCGGCACCAGGACATTCTAGCAGCTGGCAACTACAGTCGTTTTCGAATAACTCGCATAGATTGCAGTTCTAGCTTACAAAGTTTCAGTACGACGCACACAGAAGCAGCAATGGACAAGTGAACAGGAGTTTAGTCGAAGTTTTAGGTTTTCGTAGAATACTCGGAGGTGTGAAGTGAAATGTATCGTTTAGTTTAATTCCTTTTGTTCTTCAATTGTGCTGGGATATAATCATAATAATATCCCTGATTCATTCAGTTTAAAGGTTTCTGTTAACTATTAGAGAAGTTTGAAACTGCAATCCTTAGAAATCCTGCCGCATTCTAAAAACCTTCCTACAAAGCATACATAGCCGAAAATTGGCCTTACCTACCTTTCGAAACAGTTGTCAAAATAGTTAAAATAGTTAAACATAATAAGCTACGACTGTGTTTTATAGCTATAATAGTAAAGTAAATATGTTATCCTTGAATTATGCATATGAGCATAGAATTGTATGACAAAGCGAGACTCAATGACCGGAATGAAGACTTACAAATAGCATGCAAGCTTGCTCAGCAGTTAAAATGATGCAAAAACACAAGTGACTTAGTCGAATCATAGGACACTCGATCAGTTGTGATCTAGATAAATAAAGATAGAACCAAACACCTTTAACTAAGATAATCTTTAAAAATAATTTATTAATTTTGCTTTAGATTCCAATCGAAATGGAGACCGCGTCTTGGCAAGCATAGCATAGGTCGCCCTCCTGCCCGATGGACCAACGACTTGCGGAAGGTCGTTGGTGGAGGCTGGATGAGAAAAGCAAAGACAAGAATATCTGGCGTAAAATGGAGGACCTATGTCCAGCAGTAGACTGCTATAGGTTGAAAAGATTAATGCAATACCGCGTTGAGTGCTTTGTTTTTAAAATCCGAAGACAATTATTTCACTGTTGACTATTTTTACCCAAAAAAAAGACTAATTAGTAAAAATACAAATGAATATTGTACCAACGAAATAGTAAACCGTGTTTCATGATTATTGATTATTATGATTGTCGATTGCTTTCAAATATGAAATACGTCGATTGACATGCAATCAATCTCAGCAATAGAGATAAAAGGCACCCAATATATGGCATATTAAATTAATTTCAGATTATTTTATTTACATTAAGTACTAATATCAAATTGGTCTTTGAAGATCGGAAATTGAATATGGAGACCCTGTCGCTTGTTTGATGAATCGTTGCAATATTAAGGGTCGGTAAAGAGGCCCTTAGTTTAAATATAAAAATACATGTCTTTTTAGGGTTCCCTAGCCAAATGGCCAAAAACTGAAGCCTTATATATTCGTCATATCTGTCTGCATGACTGTCCATTCGTATGTCACAGCCACTTATCTGCGAAACTGTAATAGCTATACCAACTGGCTGCTTTGGACTCGGTTGAGCGGCGTACTGAGCGGCTCATTGGCGACCCTACTCTGACTGACGCTAAGCTGCAAAGCCTCGAGCATCGTCGTAGGGTTGCACGGCTGTCGGTTTTTTACAGGCTACATTTCGGTGAGTGTGCGATGGAATTACACGCGTTAATTCCACCAGCCCCTTTTCACCATCGGGATACAAGACGGAGGCGAGCGTTCCATCCTTACGTGGTAGACATTCCACACATCCGCACAGCCCGCTTTGGTGCCTCGTTCCTAATGCGCACCGCAAAGGAATGGAATTCTTTGCCTCCTTTTGTGTTCCCCGATCATTACATGGCCGTCTTCAAGGCAAGAGTGAATAGGTGTTTCTAGGCAGTCATGATCCATCCTCGCCGCATCTTCACTTACCATCAGGTGAGATGGCGGTCAAATGTCTGCCTATAAAGGATTAAAAAAAAAACTATACTGTTCTTCACTGTGAATCTTTCTGAGGTTTTTTTAACGTTTTTCTTAACGATTTTAAACGTTGTTCTTAACGTTTAGCATCATCATCAGCTCATTAAACATCCCCAACGAGTCGGCCGATCCGCACTGGGCCCGCGTGGACGACTGAGGCCTATACACCCTTTACGGGCAGGCTCGTGTCCCTCGGTGCGGACATATCATTAGCTGATGATGATGAATTGTTAGTGCTTCAGCAAATGAACGTCTCATATTAGAATATTGCCAAGAAACCAAAGCCATTTTAAATGTTAAAGCATACAATCTGCTATTTCAAACAATAAACAGCAACGTGTGAAATTTCAGAAATATTAAAATTATCTGTAGCAAAATGGCCGCCGGTCTGCCATTGTTGGCATTTTTAATCTTTACCGATTGTTATCGTCAATTGAATAACAATAAAGTTCAAACAATAATCGATTTAAATTCGAGTAGGAATCGATTGATGAACAAATGATAACTGATAACGGTCCTTGTACGAATAAAGTGCTGACAACGTTACAGCGTTTAGCTTGAGGGTTTTAAATATCGTTTGTAGCAAGTTATTTGAATGGAAAAGTTGCATAGTTTTATAAAATTAAATGGTATGAAAGATGTTACATCTGTTGTCGCGAGAGACGGAAAATAAAATAAATAACACTAGTGGATGCTGATGATGGGTAGGCGTAGTGCTACACTTCATAACGCAAAAAATCTATGGAATACGTTGTGATATACCAGTCAGTGGCGTGTACAGAAATTATGAGTAGGATATGCAAAGAGAGTGACACTAATCGTAAAAACAATAAATAATTACTTTCTTGTCAAATTGATATTGATTGATGCTATTGGTAACAGCAGATCGCCTATAATTTCAAATCAGTAGAGGAAAATGAGCTGATAAATGGGAATAATTTAATATGTTGGCGAATTTCCAGATTGTCTGGATGCACAGGGTATGCACTGCTTATTTGCATATATGGAGTGCACGCCACAAATGCCAGTCACTCTCCAAATTTTCCGCAACCTCAAGATTACAATTTCGTTACTAATGTTGCGCTTTAATAAATTTGACATTTACAGCGCCATCTAGGCCTGACTGAAGGGAGAAGTTTATGATATGGATAGGTACTAAACAACGGACACACATACTCATCTATTGTTTTCGTGAAAACGTAGATACCTACATATTATACATAGAAACACCCAAACCAATACAAACAGTCATGTACACACAAATGTTTGTGCTGCCTGCGCATCGTACCTGTTATCATATATATCCGACAATTCAGCCATTACACCACAGGGGTCACACCTTAGAATCGTGAATTGGTTTTAACCTAGACGACCTAATACAAGGTGTCACCTGACTTGAAAGTATTTCTAATAAGAGATACTCTTTACATTAATTGGTAACTATACAAAGCTGTCTGGGACAGATGCAAAAGTGCTTACGTCAGTGTTTCAATTATTTTAGCGGTCCGCCATTTCGTGTTCGCTTCATGAAACCCTTATAAATAAATTTCCATCAGCGAATACAATGTACCAATTGTTCTATTCAAATACTAAGCACGTTCTCTATAGGTATAAGTTGGACGGATAATTATTTCGTTTGAATTATAGACTTGTTTCTGACGGTCAATGATCAATATTCGACTTGATATAATGCTTAGATAATTTATAAATGGGATATACTATATTGCATAGAAGCTTAATAAATTTACAATATAAAAACACTAACATCAAACTAAAAACCTTAAAAATAAAATAATTATTAATAATATGACTTTGTTTGCATAAAAGTATCTTTTTATAATAATCTGTCTCTCGTGTGTCGCTTAGGTTTTTAGCCAGAATTTAAGAAAAAATATTACTAAATACATGAGCAAGTTTATCCGTTGTTTAGTATCCATAATCATCATCATCTTCAGCTCAAATATATCAACACCGAGCGGCACGAGCCTACCTGTATAGGTTGTATAGACTTCACGCACAACCTATGAACCTCTTCGCAGGCGTGCACAGGTTTCCTCGCGATGTTTCCTTCACTTTTGATAGAGCGTCGGATAAACATACATATGATTTAGAAAATTCCTGGTAGGATGGCAACAGTCCACTCCACTGAGCCACAGACGCTCACATTACCTTTACTTGCTAATTTGATTAAAAAAATGTGTATTTGTTTCTATTATTCAATTCATATGTATAATTAAGTATTAATTTAAATTAAACCCTATATCTATGTAGGTATATAATATTTTATTAAATTATTTATCACTAGAGAAAATTCAAAAAATTTAAAGAGATTTCATTCGTTTTAATGAACGAGACTATTAGGTTTTCGAGAGAGTAACTTAAACTTTAATATCCGGACCCGAGGGGCTCTAGGTAAAAACCGTATAACTAATTACTGGAGCCTAAATCTAGACTTCGCTTACCACAGGAAAGTTAAGGTTGTAAAAATTAATTTTAAACCTTACTAAAATACTATTTTTCAATTCGTAGATAATTATATTTAGCTTATTACATAAAATCAGACGGTCCTGAATATGTCTGTTTACATTTGTCTTTCGAAGTAACGGGAGACCCACCTGGTGTAATGGTTGAGACGTCGGCACTTACACTAACGGTTCTCGGTTCGATTCCCGGACAGTACACAACATTTGTATTTTTAAAAAATATATATTAGTATGTTTATCCGTTATTTAGTATCCATATTACAGACTAATGATTAGTTTGAGCTAGATGGCGCTGTGTGAATGTCAGTGGATATTTATTTATTTATATATAAAATGATCTCTTTCTCCACGGGATATTTATCCCAATACGTTATTTACCGTCTAATACATATTTTCTGTACTCCCAACACAAAATATTTATTTATAAAAATACACATACATCATACAATAAATTATCCAAAAAACGCTTTTAAAAATACAACATCAGAACCCTTCGCGAATTAAGTGCAACATTCCCGTAAAATCAATTAACGGACCCCAGGGCGGGTCGTTAACGAAAAATAAAACAAAACTCTATAACTTAATTATTTGCAAGTCTAATGGCGGCATTATACAGGGTCTAACTCGGAAAGGGTCCAATCATGAAACCTAACTATTCTACTTCCAAATTCATAGCAAAAATAGTTGACCTACTGTATAAATCGTCATCAGCCTGTAATGTTCCATTGTAGAGCACAGGCCTTACCGCCCAGCATATCCATAAATAGGTGATTAGGCCGTGATAAGTGATACGCCTGACCATGACAAACGGCATTGAAAGAGTCCAACTACTGATAGACAGTTATTATGCATGCTGCACTGCGCCCGACACCAGAGACAAAGGATGTTAGGTCTCTTATACCCGGTAATTTTACTACTACAGTGCCCTCACCCCAGAACACAAAAGTGCGGTACCTACCTAGACGACTCAGTATCGAGTCTACCACCTAGTAGTATATGTAAAGTTATTTTTCAAACCATCAAATGATTCGTCTTGCAATGTTTTAACTAAGAAAAAAATGCATAAATTTATTCACCATGCCATCTCCCCTCTGGCCCGGTGGACCGACGACTTTCGAAAGGTCGCTGGTGGAGGCTGGATGAGAAAAGCGGAGAACCGGGATGTCTGGCGCAAAATGGGAAGACCTATGTCCAGCAGTGGACTGCGATAAGTTGAATAGATAGTTAGATAGATGGCATGGCATTCGAACCCACGACTCAAAATCTACGCAGCAATGAAAACTCAACGTTGAGACGACTAGACCATGGCGGTAGTTAACATTTTTAGCTTATAAGCGCACAGGACAGTCAGGACGCTCACCTTATGGTAAGTGATACGACTGACTATGACTGAGAGACATTGAAGACCAACAACTGAAAAACAGTTATTATCCTCCATCAAAGTCACATTGCGCTCCTCACCCGAGACAACAGACGCTAGGTCTCTTCATCATCATCAGCTCATTAAACGTCCCCACCGAGGGGCACGAGCCTACCCATATAGGGTGATTAGGCGTTAGTCGTCCACGCGGGCCCAGTGCGGATTGGACGACTTCACGCACAACCTTTGAATCTCTTCGCAGGCG
>PQWD01012521.1:0-20599 GCA_019425675.1 Leucinodes orbonalis | reverse complement strand
TTCGTCAAAAAATATGTCAATGAAAAAGATATAATGTTGTAATAAAAATCAGTTGATTATAAAAAAAACATGTCTAAAATCTCAAAAAAGACTAAACTAATATGCAATAAAACCAAAAATACAAATACACAGACCAACATTTCTTATAGGTATCTATTTATAACACACATTTCACTATCATCTGCATAGCCAACAATACCTGGAATAAGTAGGTATTATCTGCATAGCCAACAATACCTACTTATTCCAGGTATTGTTGGCTATGCAGATGATAGTAATGTCTCAGAGAGATACTTTTCAAGTGCAAAGGCTTGCGGTAGTGAGGTTCAAACCTTGAGGATGGCAATGGTAACGCGCATCCATCTTAGAGCACGTCTCTTCCCATAGGATAGTCTGTGCTCAAGAGTAAGCCCATCAGATTTAAAAAAAAAAAATTAGATAATAATATTAAGTTAAATTATTTGTTTTTATCATAAACATGTTCATGGACAGTAAATCAACTCATCCCGAAACACAAAGTGCATAACACTCTTATTTAACGGGACGTTATCTGGCTCTGCGGTGGTACCTACAGGTATATAGGTGGTATTTCAGGTTTTATTTAAGATACCAGTATCACCAGCCTATAACCGCCTACTGGATACGCCTTCCCGCACAGCATAGCTATTTGTTGATTGGAACACTGCATCTGTCATAGTCAGGCATATTACTTACCATGAAGTGTGCAAACTGACCGTCCTGTTCACTTAATGTCATAAATTACTACATCCTTACACATCCTATTCAGATCTCCACTTGATCACTCAGACTCGGCATGTACCTAGGTTCATGCCGAGTAGTGCATGACTAGTCATCTAAAAGTAATATTCTATGTTCTATGTTACGGGATTCGGTTTCCGCACTTAGTCCGTGAAGTGGACAATTGTGCGTGAGCCATGGCGGCCTTCTGGTCATTCCAGCCAGCCCACCTCCCTCCAAAAGCAGATAAGTCTTCCCGGTCTCCTCAGGGCATCTGCGACTGTTACCGGTGAGCCGATAGTCTTCCTGCGGATCTGAGCTACGCCTGTGCACCTAAGAAGCACATGCGCCACCGTTTCCTCCTCCTCCATGCACGCTCTGCACAGAGGACTGTCTGTGATACCTATTGTGTAAAAGTGTTTGTTTAGTGCGCAGTGTCCAGTGATGATCCCCGTCACCAGTCTGAGGCTATTTCTGTCCATCCGTAGAAGACGTCTAGACAGTTTCCTGTCCAGGATGGCATGGCCTCCCTGGATTGCCTGCACCCTGGTGTCGAGTTCCACCACTCCGCTGCTAGTGTCTGTTGTGGTTTCTTAGCCAGTTCTTAATCTGATTAAATGGATTGGTATTATTGGTTCCGGTCCGATGGCTTTGGAATTTGAGCCTCGTCTCGCCAGCTCGTCCGCTGCATCGTTACCGCGTGATCCACTGTGTCCTTTAATCCACTGTAGTGTCACCTTATTCCTGTTTCTCACCGAAATGCGTTCTAGGGCATTATGGCATTCTAGTATCAATTTGGAAGTAAGAAGACTTTTCTTTAGTGATTGGAGTACGGAGGCGCTGTCGGAGAGTATCCGTATGTACGAATCTGTGACTCCTCTGGTCTCTACGGCTTGTAATATACCAACACATTCCGCCTGATATATGTACATTGCTATGCATACCAAGGGGTCTGGTTATCTTTATATTGAGTTCATCGGAGAAGACTCCGACACCTGTACCGTTGTTTGTTTTTGATCCATCCGTGTAAACTCTTAGTTCGTTTATACCCGAGTGGTCATGCCCTTCTGGTATAAGTTCTATGTTGTAGTGCTTTTGAAAGCAGTGTGTTTTTAGGTTCTGTCGCACGTTGCCGCCATCATTGGCTGTATTTTGATGGCATCCTCCCTTATATGGTGTGTTTAATTCTGGCATCCTTTCTTAGGACACCCGATAGTTCCAGTCTGAATATTGCTAGTGTAGCTTCCTCCCTTACTACAATGTGCAGGGTGTAGTCCCAGCATTGCCTGAAGGCAGCAGTAGGTGCTGTTTTCATGCTGCTGTAATTCTACGCAAGCATATCTCTGTAGCTTTTCTAGTTCTTTCTGGGCTGTATTCAAGTTTGTCCTCGGCCACCACACTATAGAGCCATACGTGATGACCGGACGAATAACTGTGGTATACAGCCAGTAGGTAATTATAGGACTTATTATCCCCAATTTCTGCCTAGCAGTCTTTTGCATTGCCATAGCGCAATGCTAGCCTTCGTCATGATGTACTCTGTGTGTTTAGCCCAGTTGACTTGTTTGTCTAGACAATACCTAGAAAATACCTGGGCATCTACCTAGGTAGATGCCTAGGTATTTGGCTTCTGTTGATAGTTTCAGAGTTGACCCAAGGAATTGCGGTAGTTGCATGGGTGTTAGTTTCCTTTTCTTTGTAAATAGCACCAGCTCTGTTTTTGAAGGGTTCACGGTTAGTATGCATTCTTTGCACCAATCTTCTACTATTATTTTTAGTGCTTGACGCATAAGATTGCGGAGTGTGTTTTCGTGTGTGCCGTTTATTATTATTGTTATATCGTCTGCGTAGCCGACAGTAAAGTAGCCTTTGTCATTTAGACGTTTGATAAGGCTGTCTACCACAAGATTCCATAGTAGGGGTGAGAGGACGCCTCCTTGAGGGCACCCCTTAGCCACCATGGCTCTTGTGGTGTCATTTACCGTGACTTGTACAGCTCTCAGTTTGAGCATGTTAGACCCATCCACGCAGTGTGAGTCCACGCCGTGTTTCTCGAGAGCTGCGTTGATACTATAAACATTGTCTTGTCAAAGCGCCTTCTATATCGAAAGACCGCAAATGGAGCCTTGTGGTCTACTGCACATTCAATCTTCGCTACCACGTTATGTAGTGCGGATTCTGTTGATTTACCTGTGGAGTAGGCGTGTTGCTGTTTGTGTAGTGGTAGCACTTGAAGAGGCCGTCCCGTATATGCCGGTCACAGAGCCATTCAAGAGTCTTTAGCAGAAATGATGTTAAGCTTATTGGTTTGTGCGCTTTGGGTCTGTGTAGTCGTTTTACCCGGTTTGGGTATGAAGATGACTTTCACTTCTCGCCATGCGAGTGGGATGTATTTTTGTGCTAGACAGGCCTCGTAGATAGCCCTTAGCCATGGTAGAATAAGTTCAATCCCCCATTGCATTAGGGCAGGGAAGATATTGTCCAGACCTGCTGATTTGTAGGGTTAAAAGGAGTTGATAGCCCACTTTATACGGTCCTCTGTTACTATAGTGCGGGCCCTACTCCAGTCTTCATTACTGTGATGTGTGTGTTCTGGTACATTTGCCCATGTCCTGTCCTCGAAGAGGATACAGCCTAGGAAGTGTGTTTCTAGTAGGACCTTACTAGTCTCAGTGTCCGATTTCGTGTATGTATTGTCTGGTTTTTTCAGCGAGCCTAGGGTTCGATTCTGATCCGTGGATAAAATTTTCCTGACCCTTGCAGCTTCGCTGTTTGATTCTATGTCTTCACAGAATTTACGCCAGGCAGCTCTGCTGGCGAATCTGGTTTGTTTTTGAATTAAATTGAGTATTTTTGTATGCGTCCCAGTCTTCTGGGCGTCTGGTGTTCTTTGCCCTGTTAAATTGTTGGCGCATTCTTTCCCTTAGCTTGCTAAGTTCGGCATTCCACCAAGAGTTACCCTTCCTCTTGTTTGAATTTATTAGCTTGCAGCAGCTGTGATATGCCTCTATTATATTTGTGAGAGTTGTGTTACTGCGATTTCAATTTGTTTCGGGTCAGTGAGGTTTGTGGGTGTTAAATGTCTGGCTAGTAGTGAGGCTAGAGCCGCTTGAAGCCAGGTATGTCTGTGCGGCGTGGGTTGCGTCTCGGTTCAGGTTTCTTTGTGTTCGTTGCTATGGAGAACCGAATCCGTCTGTGATCAGAGCAGGAAGGTTCATTGGATACGTGCCAGTTTGTTATAAGGCTACTTACCCTTTCCGAAGCTAACGTTAGGTCAATTATTGTCTGTCCACGTGCTGTGACCCAGGTGGGTTCTATGCCGCTGTTGACAATGGTGAGGTTAGTGGTAAATAAATAAGTACTTAATACTTCACCTCTGCGGTTGGGTTTGTCGCATCCCCACAACGGATGGTGCGCGTTGGAGTCCGTGCAGATGATGAGGTCCAGGTTAGCATCTTCGCAGTGCTTCACCAGGTCATTCATCATCTTTTGTGGGCAGTCCTCCTCCTCGCCCGGCATGTACACCGAGGCTAGGACGATGTCGGTTGCGTCGCCGTCAGTTGTGAGCTTGACAGCTGTTTGGTCACTGGAACAGAATTGAGTCAGTGTTGTGGTCGGTATATCATCTGGTATGAAAGCACAGGCACGTGGTTTTCCTGTGTCTTGTGTGCTCAGAATAATCTTACCTCCAATGTTACTGAGGCCGCATTTCTGTTGCTCCTGATCCACGGCTCTTGGATCAGTGCAATGGTCCGGGGTTTCATCTCCAGCACCCTGCGTAAGCAAGCCGTTGCAGTTTGACTGTGCTGGAGGTTAGTTTGGACAATGTCCAGGTTGAGGTTGGAGATGGGCGGCAACGACGGCGAGGTTGAGTTATGAGGAGAGCGACCCAGGAGGTACGATACTTTCCGGTCGTGCTTCAGTACTCGTTCGACCTCATCAGGTGGGATTCCCAGGGTTAAGTAGGTCCCGTGGTTTTCCCCACCCACAGATGTTGCCCTGTACAGTGACCACCTACCTCCGTCGTACGGTGTCTGACCGGTTGCTGCCACACAGAAGACTGAGAGCCTGCTATGTCCCATTGTATCTGGGAACGAGAGCGCAGCTCGACACGGGTAGGTATGTCAACTGTCTCATTACTCTGAGTTGTGCGTCAGTATTGGGAAGTCAGTATACGCGAAGAAGTAATACGCGGTACATTGCCTTCCAGCCATGTCAGAGCTCCGTCGTTCTCGCACCACATCTGCACCGTGCCATCCGCTACCCTTGGGTAACCACGGAAGGCCGGGAGTGGACTCGAGGAGACGGAGTCCCAGACCATGTCTTCGAGGCTTTTTTTAATGTATTCTGCTTCGTCAATGGTAAGGTCGCGAGTCGGTGGTGACAGACAGATCGCCACGGCCAGTCGCGCAGGAATGTCCTGCGTTGCCCGGGCGTAGGTTCTCCGTCCGCCTCCAGCGGTCTGGACTCGCACACGCTTCGCATCCCCCTGGAGCGCACTCGGCGAGGCCGTGTCGTCTGGGCGCACCCTCTTCACCGCTCCCAGACCACTGGGGCCCGGTTGCGGTTCCGAGGGGCGTGGCATGTTGTTCCTTGCCAGGTACGGCGCGTGCACGACTCCAGCCCGCTTACCTCTCTTCTTTTTTTCCTTTGTCGGGCGGGGCTGTCCCCGGAAGGTTCTGGCGCAATCGAGGTCGTTTCGCGCTGAGTTTCCCCTTCGCGTAATTGACCTCGACCGCGGGTTTCCGCGTCCGGCTGTTTTTCGCGCTGGCTAGTGCCTTCGCGTAATGGCAGCTGGTCGCGTACTCCCTTCTCATCAGCCGTGGACGCTTCGCGCTGGCGGTTGCCTTCGCGGATCTTGCATGCACGGCTGCTGAGGTCTCTTTCCCTGTGGAGGATTTTTCCGCGCTTGCGTCGCAGTCGGCGTACTTCATCCACAGGGATAAATCCAGAACTTCCAGCTTCAGCTCCGGTGCTACGTTTCTCGATCCTCTCACGCTGTGAAGCCAGCGCACGCAGTTCGCTGTCGAGACCCGAGAGTCGAGCTTGGTCGTTGTCATTGTCTGGGTTATTGGTTATACTCTTTCGGACGATAGTCTGTTGCCAGATAAGCGTGGTTGGCGCTAAAGCAGCCGGTTGCGCAGAAGGCGCAGCCCTAGGTGGTTGCGCAGAAGGCGCAACCCTAAGTGGCAGAATAGTGCCCGACAGAACCTGACTTCCACCATTTCTGGCCAAAACACAGACCGTCCCGAGTAAAAGTAATATTGTAAAAATCAGGGAATTAGAATAAAATTAATATTAATCAAATTACTTAGTACAGTATTTCAGATTTCGTAATAACCTCATATCCATATCACTTATCCATACAACTCATTGTTTACTTAACTTTATGTTGATTACAAATAAAAATTTATTTTATTTACCTAAAAATATTAAAAGTTTAAAGGATATACGTAATATGCGATACTTGTCTACCTACATTCACAAAGTTCACCATCATAAATGTTCATGTGTAGGTGGTACTTGTCGAATCACTCAGTCGCTCTCGCGTGCCTTCGAGAGGGGTTGTGTCGTGTCCAAGTGGTGGGGCAGCCGAACCCTTCGGCGCGCCCTCCATCGGCCGACCCTCGAGTTGGCTTACTTCACTCACATATTACATCAAACGCTCCATTAAAAAAAACTGGCATAGTAAAAGACAAAGCTAATTAAAGACATGTGCTTGACAAACATTATTAAAATATTACTGATCGTCTAGTCAACTCGGCGACTACATAGCCTAAGGTTGTGTGGTCACTGGGTCAATCTCTATGGTTTCATAAATGTAGAAATTAGTAATAAACTAAACATAATAGTGGATATATGTATATTTATTTATTTATAGTAGGCCTTGTTTAGCTATGAATATTATAAGTGTAGATAGTAGGTTTATTGTATACAATCGTTAGGCATTGGTACTTAATGAAACTCCGATGTTAAATAATCGTATTGTCTTCATACATTAGTGAATTTAGCTGCGCAATTCCAGTATGAGGTGTGCATGTGAAATGTGTAAATAATAGTTGCCAATCCAGCCCAGGCGACCTTCCACTGCGTTATAGTCAGTCGGTAACCCAACCCGTGTGTTCCAGATGGGTGAGCGAGCGCGGCGAGCGGGCGACGCGCCTGCTGCGGCGGCTCACGAGCGCTGCTCGCTTTGGATGTCTACCGAGTGCACTGTTTTGCGGTGCGTATGAATGCAATCACTTGATTACATTAATGTCTTGAGCAGAAAGGGTAACTGTACGCAGTGTACTTAAGTTACTAACTGGCGAGCAATGATTAGCAGAGTGAAGGCGAAATGAGAGTTGAAATTTTATTATTCGAACGTTGTTTTGATTGACATTGGTAGTTGCTTTAATATTATACTATCGACAAATCTAGTTTCTATACCTTCTCTCACTCTGTATTAGCTATTGCACGAGACATTGTTGTCACGTGAGAAACACATGAATAGCCACTAAACTAGAAAGAAGAAGAAGAAGTACTTTCTCTTTACCATCTGACAGTGTTTTACTTGAGCTTCCTATAGAAGGTTAAAATTGCTAAATAATACATGTAAGAATTAGGGGCATTAAATCACACTAAGATAATAACAGTAGAAAAAGCCTTTTTATTGAGCTTTTTAAGGGTAGGCTACACACATCATCATATAAGGGCTCTTTAGTCAATTGAGTGAACTAGAATGAGTTGACTAAATCATTTATTTAATTACTTTTTATTGGTCAATTCATCCCACTTCAAAAAAAGAAGTACTATATTGAAATGTAAGTACAGTCTTGGGAAAAAATCTTTTGTGTCGTTGTTGTTTTGTTCGTGACTGTACAAATCATAAAAAGGTATCAGTGGGATCATTTGACTGGATACTAAAGAGCCCATATCACCGAACAGTCAAATGCCAAGATCCTAATTAAATAATATTTTTTTATTGTGACTTCTTTGCTCTAACGCTGATTTATAATTTTTCGCAAAAATAACAGTTTTCAGTGAATCGAAATAAAAAATATGTTTATTCAATTTAGGTCCATAAAGAACACTTATGAATGTCAAATTTGATTCAACCACTGCTTCGGACTGTTGTCTATTGAGAAGAATCCAGCAAGTAACTCAGTAATTACTCTTTTTAAAACTTTGTTTACAATATTTGTGTTGATAAAACTAAAAGAATATTTATATAAATAATAATAGTAAATGGATAGAATATCGAACATTTAGATGCTAAGTAAGAACGAAATTATTAGGGAAGTAAAATTAATTTTGGGTTACCTTTAATACGTACCTGATCCTTTATCTTCCATCATTGTATAAATAAAAAACAATACAATTATAATTTTCAGTCCATTTATTTTTAGGTATTACATTTACCCAATAATATTTTATTTTAAGTAAATTTATTTAAAAAGGATTGCATATTCGAAATTAGGATTTTCGAACAGAATGTTATTATTTTTATTTCACTACATATTTATCAGTTTGCAAATGTGGCATTGGGTCGGGCGTAACTGGCGCACCTATCGGTTGGCCACTGCTCTAAGAAATCCGTGGTGCGGTACCCGTCGGTGTCGACGCAGTAGTACCTGTCTCCCGCGATCTGATTGGGCATGTAGTTGCCGTTGCCCTGGCACGTTTCCGTCACTGTCAGTCCTCGTTCCGGGAAGTAGACATTGGTGTCGCGAGCGCAATCTGTTAAATAGTTTGCTAGGTTTTATAATTTGTTGATAAAGGCAAGAAAGGTTTACAATGACAGTGGCAAAAGAATTCTCCCTTTAAAGTGTCAGAATATGGAGCGCCACCTGTATTTTAAAGCCTCTGTTCAATACTGTCCCATTTGTGACATACATGGTCCGTTGTACTGAAAAATCGTCCCACGCTAAGTTAATAATTGTTACCATACTCACTTGTTCACATTAATTATAATGTTAATAAAATAGTATGGTGAAACTGTTTAATTTTCAAATATTAATTGTAATGATAACTAGTTAATAATGCCACTACTGCAGTGGGTTTACTATTAACTTAAAACTATGCAACTTAAAGACATTTTTCATAGTTAATTCTATATTTGAAGATTATGAAATAACCTTTGTTTTTAACTTTGGACCATATACTTATGTAAACCTTGAATTTGTGAAACTGATGATGCTAACTGGCGTATTTTAAAACGTGAGTACTACTTATGTTAATGTCCTATTATTCTGCTCTTTGTTAAGGTAGTAATAGTAAATTCTTACAAATAACGCATTCAAAACTGATGTAATTTTGGTGTGAATCAGGGTAAGCTAATCCCACGTAACCGTAAATGGCCAGAAGTAGTCACCGCCCCCGCCATCAGCTAAAGATTAACGAATCATTAGGCTCGTATGTTAACAACATTCTAACAATAAACGATTTTATGGTTGAAGGAAACTTAAGTTTTAATAATCAATATTAATCGGAATTTATTTTGAATGTTTGTACAATATGTCTCTGTTTATGCAATATTGTGTAAATATAATAAATGAAATGCTCTTTAAATGGTCAAATAAGTGCAAAACATTATCTATTGTCTTTCCGCGATAGTTTTCGAGCGGATAATGGTTATTTTAAATGTTTAATTATTAGGGAACCTTTTCAACCTATATATATTTATGGCCTAGTTGATGTCAGATGAATTTGCTTACGTTATATGCATGTTGTGTACGTGTGAACCAAGTATGTTGTGTACTGTCAGCACGTGTAGTAAATCTTTTTTCTAAATGAGCATAAACGGCAATGTGTCGCGATCGCCGCATTCCTACAAAACAGGAGATAGGTGTATCCGCTAGGGTTGTTGTTATATAGTTTTAAAAATTGTACGTAGTATTCTGACACTATTCTTATTCGCACGTTCAGTGTTGAATTTTAATATATTTCTGTAACCAATAAGAGGCCACAGATAATGTGTAACAGAGGATCATAATTGAAAGCAGTTTAAAACAAGCTGTATAATTATAGTAGATAAAGTTTAAAGTTTTTACAAAACGGAACCTTAAAATTAGTTACTTAAGAAAACATAGATGTACAAAGTCTACAATTTTTTTATAATGATAAACTAACTTCCAAAGCGGAGGCGATTCTCTATTTCTCGCGGTTTTTTTTTTGCATGTGTAACGTCTGAACCTTTTTATAATGAACATTGGCGATACTTCTAAAATATGAACAGTATGATCTTGCAGAGAATCGATAATAACTTCCAGTAGTCTTAACACAATCTATTCAGGTCTATTTCGTGTATTTGTTAAATAAAGGTTATCGGCAATATGATACCATTACAGATGCATTGCTGCAAATAATATTACAAGGCTAGGTAACCCTATAAACATAATATCGAGAACAGGGTCATGGACGCCGACCGGTCGGCGTGACACAATGCGCATGCGCATGCTAACGGTGTAAGACGACGCCCGATACCTCGCTAACATCATCTTGGGAACTATGTGCAACGTTTTGCGATCTTTCACAAAGCATGCCAGATTTATTGTGTACAGTGGTAAAGCAAAGGATAAACAGTGAATGTTAATAGTTATTTTTATGACACCAAGTGTGCAAGACAGTCAGGACGCTTACTTGATGGTAGGTGTTACGCCTGACCTTGACAGAGTAGCAGTGATGGAAACCAACAACTGATAGACATTTATTATTCTCCATCAATGCCGCATTGAGCCCAACACCGGAGACCATAGATGTTAGCTCTCTTATATCTGGTTATTTTACTAGTTTACTTACTTGTGCGGAGCTTACAAGTGATGATTTGATGTGCTCTGTCACATATACGGCCAACGGAATCACTCGGTCTGGAAGAGTTCTATTGGTCAATTAGCTAGATAGGCCTATTTGTGCTTAAGCATGGCTGTCCCATACATTGAAACACAAGGGACCCGATCAGGGCCGACTCTAGCTCATGTGGCGCCCGTGTGCAAACATTTCCCTAGCAAGCGCGCGGTCCTCGAAGGAACTCATAATGCGAGCGGCGCTCGGCGCCACTAGGACCGCGACGCCCGTGTGCAACGCACACCACCCACTTAAGGGAAAGACACCTCTGGATACGATGTTGTGTCACACAGCGGTCGATTGACGAACGGTCAACGAAAATAATCTCGAGTCCTTCCATTATTTGGAAGGTTTGTTAAGATGTTGGTTCCAGCTACTGTCTTAGGAAGGTAGTCGTTAACATTATCAGTCCCGCTCACAAAATTGATATTTTTTATCAATAATTCAGTGGGCTTTTCACGGTAAAGAGCATGGCTCTATTTTCCCGAAACATGACGTTATAGCCATTGTTCATTGTATCTGTTGTTACTTTTAACTTATAATGTTTCAAATATATGAGTTATAGGTATGTAACTTACTGCAATTCATGCCCGTCATCTCACTCGCCACTATTTGCCATGAGCCCAAGATTTTGCCATCGCGACCAGTGCAATACGCTCTGTAAAGATAAACAGTATGAGTTTGTAGATAACACTGTGTTGAAAATTGATTTTCTTCATATAATTTATTAAAAATAAGTAGCAGTAACTGCATTATACAAAGAAATTAT
The DNA here is from genome assembly GCA_019425675.1 of Leucinodes orbonalis. Lineage (NCBI taxonomy): Eukaryota > Metazoa > Arthropoda > Insecta > Lepidoptera > Crambidae > Leucinodes > Leucinodes orbonalis. The sequence continues at coordinate 9,267 of PQWD01012521.1, read as the reverse complement.
TGTAATTAAATTTTTAAATGTGTAGTACCCACAACAAAAGGGGCAAAATTACTAAATTCTTGATTAATAATGATTATTATACTTACATTCCATTTAAAATTTGATATGGTCCATAGCTTCCGTCATAGTCGCAGAATGTTATGGGATTTCCTAAAAAGCTAGTGCCATGTTCGGATTGTTCCTGGTATATGGTAGCCAAAGAGTGAACTATGCTTTCACATCGACGCATGTATTGCTCGCCCGTTGTTGCTGCACTGACTAAACAAAACAAACAAATATAATTTCAGCTTTATAGAGTTTTGCGTTAATTCAGCTATTACACAAAAAATCTTAGGAGTTTAACTGTATTACGAGGTTAATATTATATGAACCCAGAAGGCAAGATAAGGTAGAGACTATACCACGCGGGTCCATGCATGTTGGTGGGTCTTTTTGGATGGGAATGACACTTTAATGCGATGTGTGCTGTTCGAGGAATGATTTGTATGCATATCAAAAAATGGGCGCATCGAGGAATACCTCGCAATCAAGCAGCCAAGTAAGATATCGTCGACATCCACTCGATTCTTGCGGATAGCCTAACCCACCTATAAGATTTAACTTACAACAAGGAAGTCGCCGCATGTCGACCTCAGGGACGGGACCAGCGGTTGGCTGCCCCGTCCTGGGCTGGGCGCACCAGCAAATGCCGTCATCACACTGCAGCGGTTCGTAGTCCCCGTTAGGGGTGCAGTGTAGGGTTACGCTTCTACTTGTAGATGCCTCTAACTCCGCTCTGCGTCTACTACAAGCTGCAATTTTATTGACGTAACTTATTTTAATTATAAAGAGTATAGTACCTATACTTTGACAAATTCAATATATTTTTTATGATATAGAGGGCAAACGTACATACGGCTCGTCATAGAATCGAAATGTTGTCAATTGTCTCAATCATTCATATTGAATAAATATTCCGTTGACGACAGCGCAATTTAAACATAAATCGCAATGATTGTCCATCCGATGGGTGATCGAAAAATATTATTCTGAGTCTCCGTGCCTCGGACTCGTTAAACTGTTGACTTATGTCTTAGTATGGCAGTTGCTGACACCCACCTATCGGTAAAGGTTTACAGACCGATTATGACCATATCAATGCTGTGTGTGTTTGCCGCAGGCTGCAGGCTGTTGTGGTACTTTACAGTCTCGATGAGTAGTCTAGCTATTTGTGCTGAATTTCTCTTGTACAATGATGTAAAAAAGTATGGATTCGTTATATGCTCACAAAACAATCGAAAATAGTGTTCCGAATGAAGTGACAGCATACATACACATATTTCGAATTGGAACACATTTACCTAAACAAAAGAGTACAAACTGTACTCTCTTCGGCGGTTCGTTTTTGAAGCACGGAAGGCGTATCTACCTTTATATATACAGAATATCATTGCTCTTGTATTAAATCCTTTTTACCCGACAGCCGAAGGAGGGTTATGTTTTTATTGATTAAATTACGATAAAAAATACATTACAGCCTTAGGCATAATGTTTAAGTCTGTTCAACCATCTGAAACATGACCTTCGTCTGAGGTTCAACCCTCTGGCCCAACGAAAGTCCAAGTCTCTGAATCAGAAACCATACAGAGGTCGAAATATTATATATTTTTTACTAGGTTTTTTATAATGTTTGACACTTATGGAAGTTATAAGTGTCAAACATCATAAAATATATGTGTCAGTAACGTGACGTATATTTGACATATAAACAAATTATTGTGTTTTTACCCCAGCTTAATTAGTGAAATCGTAAATTTCATAACATTGCGATAATTGCGCCTAGAATTAATATGACAAAAACTGTGTAACGAATATTGGAATATAAAGTCTTTAATAGCTATTCCTATGTTCTATGCTTTTATAATAAATATAAGCACTCTACAGTAAACGTGTCACCGGAGTTAAGTTGATAAAGATATTTTTACAGTGAGCTCATTCAAATCGACAACAATGTCTGTTCAGGTTTGTGTATTAAATTTAGTCATAATGATAATGTAGATGCAGGCTACAATTTAAACTGTTCCAACATATAAAGTAGGTAATGTAATTTTAGTGCTTCATTGTGTTTGATATTCTTATGTCTATACATTGTCTGATGTAGATAGAACGTTTAATATTTACCACAAGTCATATCGCTCGCGTCGCTCCTCCACATTTGTCCAAATATTCTGCGTCCATTTTCATCCGAACAGAAACACCTGAGTTGGGATAATTCAGAATGTAAATAAACTTCAATACCTAAGTGCACTGAGTAAAGACCAATTAAGTGTTCTGTATTTGCATTTGAATGGATGACATATTTTTTGCATAAATTCAATTGCTTTTGTCATGTAGACTTTTAAAAAAATAACCCAACTCGTCTGGAGGATTCATTTGGCTGTACAGCATCTCGGCAAGCTCTTCCGATGACTCTGCCACGATGACGATATCGTCAGCAAAACGAAGTTGAGAAATAAACTCTACATTGAAGTACCTATTAGTTAAACATTAAGTTATCCGAGATAGAAACTTCTACTTCCGATTTTTAGTATCCAGTAATTTCACCACCTGTTTAGAGAAATGGTACATATATTTCTTTCCCTTCAAGTTAAATTAGGTTAGGGAAATGTTATAATATATTTGTATACCATTTGTTAGAAACAATGTTTACTTATTTACTTGCTAATTTATGTGGGATCTATCGACATTAAAAAACTATGTATTTAAAATATTGTTTATCCCAGTTGTTATTGTTTTCGTTCGTGTTGCGTCATATTCATAGTACTTATATTGTATATAGTACTTATACATATCAAAATATGTATTTCCGGTAAATTTTACAAAAATACTATTAAAAGTTGTAAATCTTTATTTTAGGCCTATAAGTTATGTTATGACCTTATGACACAGGTATATTTCGACAATCTAAAATATGCCTTGCATTATACGGTTGGTAATATTGACATGCGTACCCACCTGCCTGTAAATCTATCTCCTTTGCACTGTACAGGAGCAAATCGTCCACCAGGCAGGCAGTTAGCAGGAGGGTTACATCCTGTTGGCGGTACTATGACACCTTGAATTAAGATGAAAATCAAATATTAGTACCCAATCGTAAAATATCGTGTTAAATAATCCTATGTTTATTTAACATAAATAAAAATTTGTATATAATCTTAACTGTAAATTATCTTGCCTTAAACGTAGGTTATTTAAGTTTTAAACAGAGCATATCGCACCTTTCATACTAAAGAGGCACATCTCAAAAATTTGCCTTTTTGTGTTTTATTTATATTCGGGCCCAATATCAACACATCTACATGACGCACTTGATAGAAAGAGTCAGAACGTGTAATAAAGTCGCGAAATTTTAGTTTGTGCCTTTTTCACATTTCCAAGTAGTGTGACATTTTAATAATGCTGGGATAAATTTAATATCCGATAAGTTCTTCGTAACTAACGGACATACTCTTATAATATTCTATTATTTTGCAATAAATGTTTTAATTTATTTTTGACTGATTTTGTGAGAACAAAAGCGCTCAAGAATCTTCAAACGCGTTTTCCCAACAATCATGTTTTTTGAATTGTGCGCCTATAATATGAAAGCTGCGATATAATAAAAATTCATACATTATCTACCTTTGTTTTATATGATGATTAATTTTCTGATTACAAAATAGGTTTTAGCTTTTCCATACGGTATTACCCGCGATGCCATAAGACATCCTTAATTATAAAAATGTTGTTTTGGTGTATACACCGTATATATTCATATGCATGAAGAAAAAAATGGTAGTTTCAATATTACAAACAGATACTGTAATTTTATTTATATTTATTACAATATTATATATACCTAATTGCAATGAATTTTTGAATATTTTAATGTCTCCTTTTTAATTAGTCTACTTGTACGTCACAGTTAAATTCCTTGCCCTATTAAACCCGCTGAATTGTCTTAATTAACGTTTGACTATAATATGTACGTTAAGTAACTATGTATCTTTCTTTGTTCAAAGTAAAGGATTTTCCTATGATGCGGTGTGATAATATTATACGGCAGGGAGTTGGAAACTTGTAGGTACCTACGTATATATGCAATCTATGTAATTGAACCAATCGAACTGACCTGGCGGTGCTGTTGAAGTAGGTACTTGATCTGGGACAACAACCAAATATGTGACTATTGTGCACTAACACCTCTGTACCAAAGCAGTCGGCTGCGAAAGATCTGTCACACATACTTCCGCTATTTGACATTGATTTGTTGTGATTTCCACTACCCTAAAACTAAGCAAAATACACGTAACTATTGTTGAATATTTCAACATGTTGAATTTGTGTAAAAGGTACAAATCAATACGTTCGCATTGACTTTAAAGCTGTTACTCAGAAATAATACATGATAATTATACTGATTTCATTCATATCTTGTGAAATCTTATCTATGTACCTTCATATAAATTCATTTATAATCTTTGTATTGATATATCTATAAGAAATACGTAGGTTGTTATTTAAAAATATGGTGTCGATAATTAAAAACTTTTTTGATATTTATACTTTAAGATACAAACACGATTCGTAATGGATGTGTAACTTTTTTTAAAGGTAAATACAATTTTACCCATAAAATGATAAAACATTAATAAATAATATATCAATTGTTGGTTGTTGTCATCTACTTACAGCAAAAAAAGGTTTTGATTAGCGACGCAAGTCGTAGAGTATGAATAAGATATCGTTATCAGCGTTATCGCTATCTCTAGCTAAATTACGAGGAGAACAATCAAGTAGGGTCGGCGACGCGCCGCGCGCGCCAGTGCCCGTCGCGAGCGTTACGTATGCGTACTTTGCGCACCTCTTATCGCCTTTTATCAATTCTTTTACAATCGCGTCCCATTTATTATTTAAAACTCAAGATTATGAACATCTATTTACTCTATGTAATTCCTCTTTCAGATCGGATTAAAACGGGAGTACCCGGATAGCATGGAGGAGTGTAAGAAGAGAAACTCAGGCTCTAAAGTTTCCAAAATTGCACATATATTCCAAGGTATGCCGTCAAAAGAGGAAGAAGAGATGCGCGGCACTGACGTCACTGTGGTGAGAACTGAGAGCCACCTCTCGCGGTTCAATACCGCCAGGGCTCTTTTTGAGAAATTAGGAGAAGAGAATCGTGGATTTAAAATTGAAAAGTCTCCGTCGGCTGCAGCCAGTTTTGCAGGTACGCGGGGCGTACCTTCGTCGGCGCCAACGCGGTCGCGCTCCAGTTCAGCTGGATCCGTGAGCCCGCCGCGACGCATCATTACGCCAACACCTGCGGCGCCGGCCATTAACGGGGATCGTATAGCCAATGGCGCTACCCAACCCCCGCCGAAACCTGCCAAGCCTAGCGTTTTACCTAAACCAGAAAAGCCTGATAGGCGATTTAATAAAGAACTCATAGAAAAACAAAGAAACTGGACAGCTCACTTTAATAAAGCTCGACCTAGACACGAAAATGAACCTAAGCTAGAGTCGAAACACCTGGTGGATACCAAGATAGAAAATCTCCGGAGCTACCTGAGAAATATGTTGTGCCGTCGCGAGTGTATTCCCCGCCGTTATCGCCCCGTGCTGGTGATTCCCAAGTCGAACGTCCAACTACTCTTCCTTCTAGTTTAGTGAATAAAAGTTTACCTAGTGCAAAATCTCCTAGTCCTGTGAAAAATGTAGTGCCTGTGTCCCCTATGGCGAGGTCAAATAACTCAGTGTCGCCCACCGCTAGATCGGACATACCATCACCTGCAGCTCGAAAAGATAACATAAGCTCTCCTGCGAAATCAAATTCAGGCACAATATCTCCCCAACCGGAAGCGGTTGAACGAGTTTATCCAAGAACTAGAACTTCAATAACACCTGATATTGATAACGATGGGCTCCTAGATTTAGCATCTCATAGATTGCCTGATAATGTACAGTCTCCAAATTCTTTGTCTAAAGCAAACGATTGGAAATCATCTCCGTCAACTCCGACGCCCGTGCCATCAGCGGTAGATCCCGCGCCTAGATATAAGAAATCGCCACCATCGCCCCCACCTAGGTCACCAAAGTCGCCATTAATTTCACTAACACATGATGATGAGCAAATACCTATATATCATAAAGTATCCAAGTCTCCATCACCTGAAGCAATTGAACAGGAAATATATGATGACGTTATTGAGGATGTTGAATTAAATCGGTCTCCGAAAAGTAAAACACCTCCAATATACGAGGACGATACAACAAAATTGAATGACGATTGTGAACCCGCTTCGCTGAGTCCCGATAACTATGACGTAAATCAAACTTCGCCGAAGCCGTCGGACACAACAAGCCTCGAAGACGACGGTTACGAAGCCGTTAATTACGACGCGGTCTGGGAAGATAAATCTAAACGGCGTTCGTCGACGCCCGAATCGCCGGCGGCTGTGGTGGAAGTGGATGACCAGCAGATCCCGCTTGGCTCGCCGCTGGCGAGTCCAGTGCATCACCATGTCTACTCGTCTCCTCCGCCGTCGCTCCATACTTCGCCTTCGCCGGGTATGTACATATTCTTTTTATGAGATTTATTTATGTAACAAAAATTACCATCGAAAACAGTTCTCATATCAGTTTATCTATAGTTATCTATGCGTCGTATAGTAATATTATAATTTAATATTATGAGATTAGTATGTTCTGTATAGATATTATTTAAAAATATATTCACATATTGGCACACGAAATAGCAACGTCGTGATACGTTTGTAGTAAACAAATACATAACAAACTACGTTTCAAAAATATACATATGATCTATTGCGAAGGATGCCCTTCGGGCCCGATAAACCGACCTCTTGCAAATTGAAAGGATTAGATAAGACCGGGATGTCAGGAATAATATAGGGGAGACATATGCCAAGTTGTAGACATTATTATTGCAGAGGTCCCGGGTTTGCATCCCGGTGCAGGCAGGTTTAACGGTTACATCTACTATATTTGTATTTTCAGAATTTATTATATAACTGCCAGTTTTATAATAAATACTAGAGCTTTAAGTTTTACCTTTTATACCTTCGTTTTGAGCCAAATGCGTATCTCATTGACTGGTCTAAAACTGACAGAATTAAGTTAACGTATTACGAATGTATATCGTGGGAAGTAAATTATCCTAAGAAGTTGAGTGGGCGGCGATTGACGTACGTTTGGCGGTCTTGTGGTCGACGGGTTCAATGTAATATTGAGGAAGTCAAGGTATTTGAGTCGTTGTGAGAGTTGCGAGTCGATCCCGATTTAGATGCTCCGGCGCCGCCGCCTCCGCCGTCGCGGCGCAGTAACCCGAGCGACGTTGTCCTGCGCGCAACGCGCTCCCTTTCATTTGTTCCTTTATTTCGCATCATTAACTGGGACATCCGTTTTAAACAACTCCATTGTTCGTTTAAGACGTGTCACTGTGTATGTGCCGGCTCAACACAACCGTCTGTTTACGTCGTATGCGCGGGTGTGCGTGACATTCGCGGTGATAATTTTCTTTGGTATGCTCACAAAACATCAAAATAAACTCGCAACTTCATTGGATTGTCCAAGTGTTGGGATGGTTATGAGTCTAGCCAAATTGTCCCTTTGACATACAAGTGTTCTTTATTAAAAGTATTTTTTGTGTGAAAATGTTAAACTGCACACATGCTGCTTCCATTAACCGGTCAATTATTTATTATCGCTGATCTTATTCTTTGCTCGTCCTAAACAATTGACCTCCAAAGTTTTAATTGAATCGTGACCCGACTTCATGCTGATTATTTTGTCTCGTTATTCATGAAGACACATTTTACGTCCAGTGTCTTTGCCAAGTCTGCTACGGCATTTTGTCAATGTTTTGGCAATAAAAAACGCTTTCATCGTTTGGATTTACTAAATTGACATACAACAGGCTGGACGTTGATTAAATGTCAAGGATTTATAAGTGATGTGCGAGTGAATAAGGCAAACAAAATACGTCGATTTGAGTTGAATGTGCGCGTGAGTGTGCAAGGTGTTGTCTCAAGACAGTATCCTCGATGTGGATGGTGCGGTGATGAGAGGCGCGGGCGGGCCGCGGGCGCCTCGCTCGACATGCGCCTCTGTGGCTGTTGCATCGGTCAGTACTGGACACACAATAGTAATAATACAATACATATACCCTGATATTTATACAGCGACATGTTGCCTCCAATTTAAGCAAGCCGCTTGTACTATTAGGTATTAAACAACTAATTAACATTTAATACACATTTCATCATCCAGGTTTCATCACCAAGGATCACTCTGACTTATAAAACAGACATGATCATGCATACACGTGCTCGCTACTGGCTGAACCTGGAACCCTAATTGAAATACTCGATTTCTCAACCATTACACACATGGGTCGTCAAATACACAATTCCTAGTTTTCACTAAGAATACTAGTACTCATTATTAGAAGTCAAACTACGATCCTACTCTCCCCACATGAGAATTCGTGACAGTACTGATCCAGTTACGGGTCCTTTTTTTGCTAAAGTAGGATGTACAGCTTGCATGTTTGTTTGAATTTTGGGTCCCAAAAATTGCATGAATTTTATTCTAGTAAGTAAAAACGCCAATTTCCCTTCCTTCCTTATTTACTACAACATAACTAAATAGAATATCTTTCACATGGGTCAGTATTAGCTCAATACTAATTTCTCGCATGCCCCAGATTTACCCATTTTACTTCTGTCCGGTTTACTGGGTAGTTAACCTATTTTTTTATCGATGCAGTGATACACTAAAGATTAGGTACTGGTGGAATGGAATTGTATAAAAATATCACGCATAGTTTCCTAAATATACTATGCCGTGATAATAAAGTATTTATTTCTTTCTTACGTGTACATTATTATAAGATATGGTAATTATTACAACAGATTATACATAAAATAAATTTGATTTTTAACTAGTACGTTCTTACCTCAAATTTGGTCCCTGACAAAACATGGTCTGACACGATTAACCAATCCGGGAGACCTTATACCCTTATATACGGTATATGTATATAGTAGACGGAAGGTATATATATATATATATATTATATATATATATATCATACAAACATTAAGGTCGTCTGTGTAATAAATTAGTTAGTATAGTGTTGTAATTTTACTTTATCATAGTGCAATTTAAGAAATAGTAGGCATTCCGCTAGAAAGTTTATAGTTTATTGCTTAAATAGTCACAAAC
>PQWD01012519.1:0-17905 GCA_019425675.1 Leucinodes orbonalis | reverse complement strand
CTCGTGCCCCTCAGCGGGGATGTTTAATGAGCTGATAACGATGATGATGATAAGGGACATGAGTCTTCAAATCATGTTTCATTCTTTGTTCTTCAAATTTCTGACCTAGTCCTTTAAATTCAATATAATATTCTGAAGTCTAGATGTGACCTAGGGTCGGTTAAATTTATAAGTAATAACCCACACAGTATTATATTTATAGCTTATTCTTCGATATAATACATTTACTATGTAGTCTTTTAACTGTATGCAACTTCGCACTTATTAAAAGATTTATTGGTCTATTGACCAAGAAAAAAAAAGTTAGCTAACTTTTTTTGTCAACCTACATTTCCCTATGATGGAACTTGTTATTTTTTTTTCGTGCAAGGCAACGAGCACACGTTCGCAATCACTTTCACTACCTACATAAGATTTTTATTTTCCATTTTAATATTCATTGTTTGGCGTAGAATACAAGATATTTAATACTATCGTGCAAAAATTTAAGATAGGGATCGAAAACGACGTCGAGTGTTGGTTTATACTTCATTGGATTCTGAAAACGAATCAGGTATGTACTTTTGTCGAAATTATCTAAGTGATATTCTATCATTGCTATCTATGTCGTAGAATCGACACGTAATCACACCTGAGTGTGACGTGAGTTAGCACGAGGTGTAAACTAAATCTGGGGTTTAACGAGATTTCAATGATAGTGAAATATTTCAGCCTGGGGTTAATCGAGCATTACACGACGGCAAATGTACATGGCGGTTATCGAGAATTAACACGACGGTCAACTGATATACCTGGCGGTTAATCGAGAATTAACACGACGGTCAAATGATATACCTGCGGTTAATCGAGAATTAACACGACGGTCAAATGATATACCAGGCGGTTAATCGAGAATTAACACGATGGTCAAATGAATATACCTGGCGGTTAATCGGAATTACACGACGGCTTCTGCTGCTGCCTGGGGTAAGCTGTGAGCCATACAATGGCGAAATATACAATCTGGGGGATAACTCAGAGGGTTTTTATTATGTCAGTAATTATATATTAAACTTAATAAGAGACTGTGGTACCTTTGTACATACATATATAAAAAATAATAATTAAATAAAAAGTAATTGACTTATAACTATCACCTCTCGGATTTAACAAAATTTATTCCATGCAGTGGGTTATAAAATATTTATAGTTTTGCTGACGGTAGATATTATATATTTCTGAACTATTTACAGAAATGTTACTTTCTCGTAGCGGTGATCGTACAAAAATCATAAACCTTACCAAAGTTACATTCTGAATTGCTATCAACCCTTGGCATCATGAAATTTCCCAATTTGCTTATTCTCAGTATGGTTCTAACCAAAGAAGTTAAGGAATAACTTTGATAAAGGCATGACGGTACCAAAGCAAGTGTCTAAGACTGAAAAACAGACAAAAACCACTAAGGTGTTCGTAGTGAGGGGATTTTCAAATTATTTAAATAAAAATTAATCTGAAATAACATTACATTCTTTTATAATTAGGTTGAACTTTGCTTGATAAATTTTTCTTGAAAGTAATTCAAGGCATGGTAATACGTACCGAAAAAATCAGGCTTTGAGGCCATTGAAATGCAAGGCTTACAAATCGAGCCTATAAGGGCCCTACCCCTTCGCAAGCTTAGACAATAATGCAATCATGCTTTCAGGGAAACTCGATGAGTCTCCACTCCTTCTTCTTCATCATCATCATCTTAGCGATATTCCCGGTTACTTTCGGAGCTTACGCTGCGAAGCCAGTCCGCCGCTTTCCGACACTTCTCTATCCACTGCACGATCTTTAGCATATAACTGTTACACCACTAGCCGCATGTCATCCCTTACGACGTCAAGCCAACACTTTTTAGGCGCCCTTCTACCGGGACCGGGCGGAGGTGGCATGGCCAGACATTTATTTCCCACATAGCTTGCTGGTTTCCGTAAAATGTGGCCATACCAGCGTAGGCGACACTCCTGCAGCTTGTCTGCAATGTCACGAACATGAAGGCTACCCGGATGCGGGAGTTTCTAACGCGATCTTTCCGCGTGATTCCACACATCCATCGCAGCATGTTCATTTCCGTGACCCGCAGCTCCTGCTTGTGTCGCTCAAGTATCGGCCACGTTTCACTGCCGTACAAAAGGACAGGCCTAATGATAGATTTATAGACCTGTCCTTTCAGCTTAACCGACATTTTGGGGTCACAGATGACACCAGTCACCTCACGCCATTTGGCCCAAGCCGCGGCAATACGTGCCTTGACGTCGCAATCGATGTCTCCCGCCCCGTGAAGTACCGATCCCAAGGTATTTAAACTGGTCCGTTCGCTTGACCTCGGCTGCACCTATGCGGATGGATGAGGGACCAGTAGTATTGCAGGCCAGGTACTCTGTCTTCGCCACATTAAGTTTTCAGACGCGTTCTCAAGCGACCCCTTCCATGCATTCACTCGTTGGGTCAACCGTCCCTTATCCGAATCCGTCAGCGCGATATCGTCCGCGTACATGAACAGCCAAGGAGGTTGCTCATGTGTATTCTGGACGCTTTCGGACAGATACGTCCAGTATCACGCTAAACAGATACGGGCTGAGTACGGAACCCTGGTGTACTCCAACGTTATGGGGAAGGGTATAGTGTCTCCACTCTTTCTTCTTATCGAGTTGAAATGTATTCACAAGTTAAATATGGTAACGCGACCAGAGGACGAGTCAACCAGCAGGTAAGACACAATTTGCTGCCAATCAGCCGAGGTTGTCAACTTTCGTAGCTGCCTAGCCGCGACAATAATGCAGGTATTTGTTGGAAATTTACACTATTTTTATTCCTGTCTTAGATTATACTACGAATTTAAAGTCAAATTCGTAGTATAATCTAAGTCCCACCACCCATTTACCCATTGTAAAGTCAGGTTTCACCATTCTATTAGAAATACTGGTCATTTAGACTCGTACCCTTAAAAATAACATATCATCTTCAGACCAATTAAATATGGTCACAGCTATTTAAGACTTAATAAGTCATGGAACTATAACAAAATGTAATGAGCATGTTAATGATCAATTTTTATAGAGAATCAATTAGCACCGAATTCTATCGTCGGCTACAGGTATATCTCAAAATTTGAAACCATTAAATAAGTTTGATGGAAAAGTTCATTTTAAAATGGAGGATAACCGCACGGCCTCAAAATTAATACCAGAAGGCGGCTATTTAGCAATCATATCATATTTGTTTATTCTGACACACATTCAATACTTACCTACGATTTTATTTAACAGTATAACTTGCAAATTAACGGCTATGCCCTATGGTTTCAATGAGAAACCACGGTCTTTGTCAAAATTGAGGAAAGAGGTTATTTATTTCAACACTAAGATCAAATGGATTTACTTCTGTTATATACTAGAATTAACTTAGAATATGTATTATAATTATATTTTGGAAAAATACTTCAAACACTTTATTCAATCTAAAAGAAACGTCATTTTCCTGATATGTCGCGGATCTGTTGTTTATTATAATAGTCTTAATAAAAAATAAATAAAATAAAAAATCTTTATATAAGACTAGGTAAATAGATCATTACCAGACGAGCAATGAAATAATATAATAAGATTATTGACACAGTTTACTCTTTTTCCCAGACAAACTTTAAGGGAAAACGCAGATTCAACACAATTTGTGATAGCAACATGCCCAGTCTTTTATTAAGGCTGGTTATACAGACAGCAATAAGAACGAGAAAATCTATTAGCAATTTAAAATTACGAATCTTACGATACGAAAGTTAAATTTAAAACAATGTTCGACATGACCTAAACTGGTTAATTATTAGCTACATTTGTCGGTAAAACACGTTTTATATATTGAATAATATTAATAATATGGGTACTAATAAACATACATATATACATTTTTTTTTGTAAATACATACATATATACTAGAAAATACCCGACCATTACAAACAGACATGTTATGACACAAATGTTTGTACTGCCGGGATCGAACCCGGAACCCTTGGTGTTGCGGCGACCTCTCAACCGAACACAAATGGGTCGTCATTGAATGAAATGACGCATTGTACTATTTTATTAAGAATATAAAATATCACGGCAACCAGCTTTATAAATCGTATGGGTGTATATTTGAATATACAAGCTCGAGCTATTTAGCAATTGTGCAAGATGCGGAAAATTTTCCTATATGTTTCATACAATAATAAAACAAAAATCGATACAGATATCAATGGTCAACTTTTCAAATCATTTCTCAAAAACTAGAACAGACATACAGGCCAAAACACCGAAGCGCTTTTTTCCAAGTATCCAAATTCATCATTGTGAGATATATTTTTTATTGTATTTTTTGTATTCTTTTTGACGTTCATAAGTGCTTTTTAAGCCTGATCTGATTAAATGAATTTTGTCTTTGACTTTGAGACATTGACCTTTTTTGTTCCCGCACCAATGCCTAAACGTCATTAATTTGCTTCGTGGGATACAGTAGCATTTATTGTACATGCATTTACTTTCATATGTAATTCTTGTTTTTCTATTTCATTACCATTATTTGCTTCAATGTTAGGGTGACTAAGCAAAATAATTAACTGGCATATTAGTCTATACCTATCCTGGGGGACCCAGAATTGAGAGGACTTATCAAAAACTTCTTATTTTATAACATTTTTTATTAAAAAAAAAATACACTTTGAAACGTCTCATTATTTCTAAAGTAGTTTACCTAGATTTGACTAATGATTTCACAATTTCCACTTCCACGAGCCAACAACGGCTCAGTACACATTCCCGGGCATCAGCGATGCTCTCAGGACCGCGTTCACGATGTGAGGGTCTCCCGTTCTAACACTAGCTAGTTTACATTAAAAATACCTTAACCCAGATCAGTTTTAATTACAAACGGTGGCAAATATTCTATAATACTTATAATTTTGACCCATATTATGATTCTATTATTGCAGTTTCTTTGTTTCTAGCAGAACAATTTAATAAAAGTTCTTCCTATGGTACGTCAAATAGACACAGATTTATCATGCTAGGAAATGACAAAGGCTCACAAACCAAGCAAAACGTTTACTATAAGCGTTATTATTACCAATTACTGCAGTACAGTTTTACCTACGACCACAAATAGTCAGAAACTATATTTCAGACTGATTCCATAATGATCCGATTTCGTTAAAAAAAAAAATTACTAAAAGAGGCTCTTAGCCCTACGGGACACGGAGTCCAAACGTTTTCCGTAATAAAATTCAATAACAATAAATTATCATTGTAAGGTAAAAATCATCACCTCATCATTTCGGACATAAATAATCTTCAGAACGTGGCCAATCTACCGTTTTTTACAAAAAAATAAATTAGGCTGATGAAACTGCAAGTACCAACTTGTATATTACAAAGTATTTGAGAAGCTGTGAATCAAATAACCTTTTACTGAGATTTTAAGCACCCCATAAGCCAGCTACAGCTCAAACCATCAGTTTCGGATAGCTGAGTTGAGGTGTTCATATGTAGTGCACATATCACACAGCACTCATCCACTACAGCTGCGGAAGTGTCCGCTAATACTGTACAATAATAAACTATAAGGTTAGACAAATACTATATACTATATATAGGTGATAATAATTTAAACAGCATTAAAGCAGCTAACAAACAACTACAACAGCAGAGAATTTCGTATTTGCTGTGCTCAAATAAATTACTAAACAAGTATAATTAATAATATAAATAGCGCAGTCGCTAAATTTGTATATAAATCATAAATGCAGTTTGAACGGTTATAAATATATGTTAATATTTATTTTGAAATCTTATACGGATACTAAAAACTAGCTCTAACATTCTACATGGTAAATTTATTATTATCGAAGAATGAAGCTATGAAATTATACATGATCATAACGAACTTCACAATGTGAAATTCGATCAGTATTATATGAATAGCTTCATTCGAAGATATAATACCCACCACCTACCCATTTTACAAAGTTTTGGTATAATAATGATCTCTAAAGAAAACAACAAGAAGGTTAAAAGGACTACATGGTAAATTTATTATATCTTCGAATGAAGCTAATTCATATAATACTGATCGAATTTCACTTGTGAAGTTCGTTTGATCATGTATTATTCTTGCTTATCTTATTCTTGCACCTATTTTAGTAACCATGCCATTATTTACTTTGCATACACCTGTTTCCAAATTGGTTTATTCTCTGGAAAACTAAAACTTTTACAGTTTGTATGGTTTTGCCAGTAATTTAAAAGCTAAAAGCAAAAAAAAATGTAGAAGGATTTTTACGTATCGGCTTTTGTGCATCTAGTTAATAATAATAATAAATAGGCATTACTAAAGTTTGCGTGGTAGACCTTAGGCTGCATTGTCACATTCCATCAGATGGCAGTCATCATCATCAGCTCATTGAAAGTCCCACACCGAGGAGCACGAGCGTACTCGTAAGGGTGTTTAGCCCTTAGTCGTCCACGAGGGCCCAGTGCGGATTAGCCGACTTTTACACTTAATTTCGAAAATTCGAAAAAACATTGGTACGTGGCGGAATTTGAACCTCAGCCCTCCCGGTAGGAGGGCAACAGTCCACACCACTGCGCCACCGACGCGCGACGCTCAGTGGCAGTTAAACTCTCACAAATATATAAAAAAGTTATAGAAGTTGTAGAAACATATTTTATGAAGCCGAACTGGTTTAATACGACTTTATTATTTTTGTTGTAAATGTGAAAATGAAAAATGAAAGTGAAAAGTGTTTATTCAGTTTAGGTCCTTACAGAAAACTTATGTATGTCAAATGAAGCTACCACTGGTTCGGGAGGTAGTTTTCCACTGAGAAGAAACTAATGTAATATTAATAATAGTTAAACACCAGTTTTAATATATATAAATTAGGCTTTATACTCAGATAATAAAAAAATAATAATATAGACGTTACACTAATCTTCTTAAAATAGCTATGTCATTTTAAGTGATAGTGTAATTTGCCGATATCATAATATTCATGATTATAACTACGAGTAAGCTGATAATATTGATACTGAACTATATAAATATGTTCTAAATAAGACTGAGTAATTCTTGTACATTACATTCTCTTGCATACGTATAATTGGGCGGAAATATGCGTGTACTTGCGATTCTTGTACTTGGACTGGTGGTTGCCGTAACAGGTGCTTAATTTTTTGACATATTACGTGAAACATATAAAATATTTAAGATAAGAAAGGCGACCTCGATTAAAAAAATAATTTATTTTATAGATAGCAAATCATTGACAATTTAATTTTATGATTACTATTTATAATACTTGTATTGAATTATCTTTTAACTAACTAAGATCTGCAGCATAATTCTGCAATAATTCTTTACGGAACAAGTGGCCATTTTTATTTTTGAAAAAAATAATACAGGTAAAAAAATATATAATTACTAATTTTCCAGCCATCCGTCCAAGGCACCACAGAATAGTCGGTGGAACAGAGACAACTATTGAACAGTATCCTCAGATGGCAGGCATGCTGTACAATTTTGGTGGTGGAATCTTCGAGCTAGATTGCGGTGGAGCCATTATAAACAACAGGGCCATACTCACAGCGGCTCATTGCCTCGCGTTAGTCAAACATACACGTAAAGAATAACGATTTAGTTCATTGGTTTAAATGCTGGAATCATAACAAAGGTTCCAGATTCAATACCTGCACAGTGTAAACATTTCATGCAAACGCATGGAGATGTCTAATTTGGTGTTGCTGTAATAATACTACCTAACGTATTTACAAGAGATAGACTCTCCTTTAGTTTTATTGTTGTCAATATACTAAAGTAAAAGCCTTTTTAATTTTGAGGCAAGATTAATCTGAGTAGATATGAGTGAATATTCAGTAAGCCTTAGTCGTCCACGTGGGCCCAGTGCGGATTGGACGACTTCACACACAACCTTCGAATCTCTTCGCAGGCGTGCATGAAGGTTTCCTCACGATGTTTTCCTTCACCATAAGAGCGTCGGATAACGATCATATAATTTCGAAAATTCGAAACACATTGGATTTGAACCTCAGTCCTTCCGATCGGAGGCGACAGTCCACACCATTGAGCCACCGACGCTCTCAAAACACTTACCAGGTGCAAAAACATAACAATATCGCAAAATATATGAGTTGCTTATTTATTTACATCTTAAATACATAGATAAATTAATAATGATTACAAGAACTGAATGAAAATGTTTACTATATAACATCATCTAATTTATTATGTCTGTTTTTAGGGATGAACCAACACAAAGTATACGATTCCGTCTTGGATCAACCTATGCAAATAGCGGCGGCGTCGTGTACAGTGTTGCTAGAATTATCATCCATCCAAATTACGGAATGCACAACTACCTAGACTTCGACATTGCCATAGCTCACACAGCTGCATTCATCGAATTTAGCAACGTAATAAAGGCTGCCCCCATTGCTGGTGCCAATTATAACATCGCTGACAATCAATTAGTGTGGGCTTCGGGATGGGGTGTAACTACGGTAAGTAAAGCATAGAAAAGTATTACCACTTTTTGCGGTGATAATAAGAACGTTATTGTTCAAATTTTTAAACAGATCAAGAGAGAGCATATTAGTCTTCATTAGATTCATGGTGTCAGGTGGACCAACAATCTCATCGGCATGTGGTGAATTCTGCCCAATAGTGATTATGTTGTGGCATTCAATTAATTTGCAACGATTAAAATTGTTGAGAGAGCTGAGATTATGAGTCATAACGATTGAATTTGATTTAATGGCTAAAGTAGTAAATGCTTTTCGGCGCATTGTTAAATATGCTACTGAACTTACTACGTACTTATTCAATTGAATTTAAAATAATTTTAGTCAAACCAAAAAATTAAACTACTCCTGAAATCAGAGTATTAAAACTACTTTACGGGGGTCTGCCATGGGTGTAAACGGCCGTTGGGTCGTAATCGAGATAAAAACTTCAGAAGAAGACAATCATCTTTTCTGATTGATTCTGGTAATTCATCTTTTGATGTTTTTAAACAACTAGAAATATCTAGCAAATTAGAATTATGATTTCGACCATGTGGCTTACAAACTGACAACCTATATTTAAGCTACGATGCACAGTTACGAACGCTGACACCACTAGATTAGGCAGAGCATAAAATAAAACTCTTTGATTTCAATGATATTATGTTTCTACATCATTGTTTGATTTCAGAACCCAGAAATTGATCCTGAAGCTGATATGTCGGAAGTATTACGTCACGTGGAACTCAAGACTATAAACCAAAATATCTGTACAGAACGTTATGCCGCTCATCCTCTTGGTCAATTCTCAGTCACAGAGAATATGTTGTGTGTCGGTTGGTTAGACGTTGGTGGTCGTGACCAATGCTTCGGGGACTCCGGCAGTCCTCTATTCCATAACAGCGTTGTCGTTGGTGTCTCCTCGTGGGGTCCACCCGGAAGCTGCGGTGATGCTTTTTACCCTGGAGTGAATGTTCGAGTTTCTGCTATGTCACAATGGATAGTTTCTAATGCTTAAAAACATTATGAAATTGCAATAAAATATATCGGTTACATTTAGAGTTTGATTGGAACTGTTGTAACGAATATAAGTTAACTGTATCGACAGGCTATGAACAGTAGTAGTTGGTGTACAATTAAAGACGTCTTTAAATAATGTAAGGTGAAACCATAATAAAGTACAAGCATACAAAGGTAAATCTGTTTAACATAGGAATGTTACCTGGTTATAATTAAGTATTTATATATTTTTGTAATAATAAATAAATGAGTCTTCAAAGTAGTTTTAAATCTCTATACAAAAGGAAATGATCTGGTTCATAATAAGTCACTCGTTGCCGTATAGTCTAGGCAATCATAACATTTCCACTAATTATTTATTTTGGAGATTGTATTTATAAGGTGCTTATGATTCCGACCCGTCCCGTAGTGTAGTCCCTAGGATTCGTGCGGAAGTCATTGGTATTCAATGTGCGGTATGGAGGTTGTTAAAACAATAAAGGTTTTACGACTATTGAGAAACCCTGACACTAGGCTCTGAGTAGGAAAACCGACTGTAATAAGGTAATACCAAAGAACACATATACGAGTTTGCTATATGTTCGGTGCCTGGCGTTGCAGGATAATATATAGGTGTAACTGTTTGAAACATACTAATATAATAAATATAAAGTAACATATTATTATTAATAATAATAACAGTGCAAAGTCACCGAAACGTCATGGTGTCATACATCTTTTCTCTTTTCGCTACTACTGGTACTTTTTGAATATTTTAGAAAATGGTTCCTGGTCAATTGATACAATAATAGTACGGGTATTGTATTTTTGTAGCATGTTGTGGCGTCTGACGGACTTGATCAAGTTAATAGCAAAATTTAGTTTTTTTTAGCCAGTTCCTCCCTTTTATTGATTTCTTCTTCTTTGTCATAAGTTATATACTCGTATTATTCACAATTCTAACAACGCCTGGCATTGAACAAAGAGCAAATTTGTGGATGATATTTTTTATATGAAGTAGGTTAATGTAAATGAACGCTTCGATCCGTTTAACGTGCCTTCTTCAACATTGAACCATTTTTGGTTGCAGACTGTTAGCGGATTCAGCGAAAAATTGTTAGAAAATTTATTTATTTTAGGTACATTTCATTTCGTTCCCACAGTATATTTATATACCTGGTATATTTTAGCTTTAGAGCTTGAATTGTGACTTGACACCATTAACATATAATTGTTAACAATAAAATTGAAATTTGCGTTATGTTCCCTAAAAAATGACACCTCCCATTTTAAGGAAGAAGTGGTTTGTAAAGTTCAAATTAACTTTCTCCACTTTTAAAAATCATGTCATTTCGTCGCGAATTTAGTGTTGCCGTAATAGACAGATAAAAACATACAGACATTTTAATTTTTCATTCAAAATATTGAATTATTATTATTGAACTGTGGCTTCATGTATTGGTGCTCATCGTGAGGGGTAAATGATGGCAGTCACCGCGCTGGACAGGTGGGTTGGTGACTGCAGTACTATCCAGATCTAAAGATGATGCTGCCGCACCGTTATTTGGTAACTTCGCTGGATGAGGAAAGCGGAGAACTGGAATATCTGGTGCAAAATAGGTTAAACCTGTGTGTGACTTAAAATAGGTAGATGGGCTATTATTGAACTTTTTTTTAAATCCACTGACATTCACACAGCGCCATCTAGCCCCAAGTTAAGCGTGTATTATGGGTACTAAACAACGATAAACATACTTATGTACGTTTTTTTGTAAATACATACATATAATACATAGAAAACACCCAGACCATTACAAACAGACATGTTCATGCACACAAATGTTTGTACTGGGATCGAACCCTCAACCGCAGCACCAAATGGGTCGTCTTTGACTTTGACAAGAAGCATTAAACACTACAAGTTTTGCGTTATCATTATTTAAACATATGAAGTAATAAAACAGACAGCCCAGTGAGTAACTTTTACGTTTATCTTATGTAAATAATTATAAAGATTATAAGAAGGAGAGATGATGAGCGCATATAAAATTTTTGATTTCTTAACGCGTCATGACTCAAAAAGCCAGTTCATTTCAGTCACCGCAAACTGACATACCGGAATATCTGGCTCAAAATAGGGAAGCCCTACCCGTATGTCCAGTAGAAGAGCGAGAGAGAAATCGGCAAACTGCTGGTTTTTATCAGCTAATAATTAATTTAAATATTATATTTGATTTTTTAAGTTAGGACGTTCACCTCACAGTAAGTGATACCACTGCCATGTTAGAGCGGCATTGATTGAGACTGTTGGACAAATACTCGTAAACAGTTTTTATTCTTCGTCAATTCCGCACTGCGCCTGACACCCGAGACAACAGATGTTAGGTCACTTATACCCGCTTATTTAACTTTTTTTTATATGTGTAAGTCACAAATTGACATTGCAATATTAGTTAACATTTTGCAGTCTGGTGTCTTTTTTAAAACACTAAAAACTCTGAGAGACTTGAGACTTTACTTATTTTTTTACTTCTTTTAAACGAACTCTCGTCTCAATATAAGGATTAAAAGACTCAGTTATTTTACAACACTAATGTTAACGAGTTGTTATTAACTACTTACAATCAATTTGTGTTTGTCATAATGATAAGAAAGGTGAAGCAATAAATTATGTACGTTTTTTTACAAATAGTATGCAGGAATCATGCATGTGGTGAACAAAAGGCAGCATGCAAGCAAGCATGCATGGTTTCTATCACGGCAGATGGTTTTAGCTCACTACTACAGCTTCGGCTTGCTGGCCAACCTCAGTCGCTGCGGCGAGCTTAAAAACCGCCTGCTCCTCAGCTCGCGAGCCGCCAGAGTTTTGAATTATTTAATACAATTTTAAGTAAAAATACTGTTTATAGAAATAGCAATGTCTCATTAAAGTTTTCCAAATGAAGTTCTGACATATGCATAGTTTGCCAGGTAAAATTGTGCCAAGTTTAAGAAATTCGTCGTCTCGGTGTCGGGTAATAGGCATTGATGGAAGATATTAACTGTCTATCAGTTGTTGGTCTCCTTCAATGCCGCTCTGTCATGGTAAGGCGTATCACTAACCATCGGGTGAGCGTCCTAACCGTCCTAGACACTTATAATATAAAAATAAAGGGGAAATAAGTGGTGTTATTTCATCACGCGTGAGTGCTAAATAATATGAGACGACCTATAAGTTGTAAGGTTGAGACGTTGACTTCGACAACAAGTGTTCCATGTCAGAGATTAGACAAAATTAAAAAAATAAATCTTATTTTGGTAAATTTGCCGTACATATATTATTTATTGGTAAATAAAAAATGCTTATTTCAATATTACAAACGCACACTCTAACTTAAATTATGTTTAAAAGATTAAATCAATAATATATTGCAGTTTAACGACGCTAGGACAATACATTAATTACACTGGCCGATGGCTTTTCACAACTGTTTTGTTTGTTAACTATTTTGACTCACATGTTTGATTATAAACGTATTATATATTTAATAATAAGCAGCCCGACTCGTCTTGTCATAGATAAAGGCTGTTTTGATTACGGGTTTTGGGATTTCTGAAACGGTATTTCCTTATACTGATTAATATAAATGATATATTAATCAGTATAAGGACAACATTTTTGGCGTTGTTTTTTTTCTGAAAATAGATAACTTTTATCAAATTAAAGCGCATGTAATCACTGAAATGAAATGATAATATCTTTTGTCATACTTTTATTGAATTGCAATAATAAATAATAAGTCTGTTATTTGTATGAAATGGGTCTTCGTCCTTTGGAGGGATTGAGTCGTAACCTTCCCATGTGAATTGCTGGGTATTAATAACTACTGCCCAAACAAAGTAGACGAAGCCAACGGCTTAAAATGTCTCTAAAGCTAAATTAACTTTGAGTAATAGTGTGGCATACATATTTTGTTACATATTAATAAAATAATGATTGAAAGAACAAAATAGGTTAGATTAATACTTTATTACTATTATAAAAAATGATTTGAAAAAGCGGTCAAACCACTGCAGCAGTTTACCGACAATGATGTTGGACTTCCTCGGACTACTACTAATATCATGTTCGATTGAATATATCGCTTTTGTTTAATTATATAAGAGTACGTATCCATACTAATATTATAAATGCGAAAGCAACTCTGTATGTCTGTTTGTTTGTTACGCTTCCACGCCTAAACGGCTGAACGGATTCTATCGAATTTTGGTATGGTGATAAATAGAATACGATACAGACTACGTTCTGTCTGGTTTTAATCCCCCACTTCCCTATAATGGGGTATAGAAGTTTTTATGGAACATTCCGCAATTTTAAGGTAGAAAGCCAAAAATTGGTGTGCGGACTGTTTATCACAAACAAAAAAATTCATTTTTTTTATCTGAAAACTGCCATAGAAGCTGCGAAAGAAAAAAGTGTGCAAAAAAATGTATATGGGACTTTTCGCAGCTGTCTAAGTAGGCAGCTAAAACACAAAGGAAAGACGTAGGATTTCGTCTAAAATAAAATTTTGCATCATTTATTTTTCAATCTCCAAAGTAAAGTGGGAGAAATTTATATAGGACTTATCGCATTTTTCAAGGTTATTTATAAGATAGAAAAAATTGATCGTGATAAGAAAAAGCAGGACATTGACCATGGTGAGTAACATGCGATATAGTTCACAATAATGAGGTCAAGAAGAGAAGGATTGCAATTAAAAAGATTTAAAGGCAGAAAGCTGACCGAGTTTTTTTTAAAGGGCACTATAAAAATGATTGTATGAACCATTTCGCAATTTTAAAAGCTAAATATTGGTATGCTTATTATTTGTCATTAACAAAAAAATAGAAATAGAAGAAGAAGGAGCGTAAAACTAATATTCTGTTTTCGTAACCAGGAAAGGGGAACCGTGTTTTCCCGAT
Source organism: Leucinodes orbonalis (assembly GCA_019425675.1). Taxonomy (NCBI): domain Eukaryota; kingdom Metazoa; phylum Arthropoda; class Insecta; order Lepidoptera; family Crambidae; genus Leucinodes; species Leucinodes orbonalis. The sequence continues at coordinate 3,379 of PQWD01012519.1, read as the reverse complement.
TTTAATGTGAGTGAAGCCGCGGGCAAAAGCTTGTAATTATATATTTTGAAAAATGTTTTCATTTGGTGTATCAACGGTATATAATATTCATATGCTTAAAGAAAAAATGGTAATGTCAATATAACAAACGGATACTCCAATATATGTTATAAGGCCAAAGTTGGTGGCCAGCTTCAGCTATTGTGTTCCTGGTATTTAAGAAGTTTGGTCTACTCGTACTAGTTACTTGATGACTCATTACTGTAATTTTGTATATTTTTTTACCAAAAGTACTTCCGCTATAACTATGTTAATGATGAAAATATATTTAACGAACATATTGTGTTTGTAAGCCATGCTTCGTGAAGTATGAGTTATAGTTAGTGTTTTAATGTTTGAGACGTCGGCTACTACACTAATGGTTCCGGGTTCGATCACGGGCAGTACAAACATTTGCATGAACATGTCTGGGTGTTGTGTTATGTATAATATTTATGTATCTTTATCCGTTGTAATAAATTATACAGGGTAATGCTTGAGGCTAGATGGCGCTGTGTGCAGTGGCGTGCACAGAGATTATGAGTAGGGTAAGCAAAGTGAGAGACACTAATCGCAAAAACACTAAATAATTTACATTTTAGTCAAATTGAGTGCTGCTGATGACAGCACATCACCTCTGGTTTCAAATCTGTAGAGGAAAATGGGTGAATAAGTGGAAATAATTTAATATGTAGGCGATTTTCTGGGTTGTCTGGACGCACAGGGTATGCACTGCTTATTTGCATATATGGAGTGCATGCCACTGGCTGTGTGAATGTCAATGGATACTTACGTATTATTGTACCACAGACTCATATAGACGGCATGCTTCAACGATTCGCGATGTTTTTTGCAGGTGATTGCCATTCCCGAAGGACCAAACCATGATACTACTACAATTAATACTACTAAACTCTGCTTTGTTTCTTCTACTCCATCGTCCTGCTTGTTAAAATTACCGGATCGCGGTATGAAATACTATCAAATAAACCGTCTGCTCGTTTGCCTTCCTATAATGTCTAATACATATAAACAAAATTAGGGTGACTATTTGTAATAGAGAAATATATTATTTTTACTAAATGCACATATATATTGATAGAGACCAACAACTGATCCACAGTTATTATTCTCAACCAATGCCACGCAACCGAGATAGCAGATGTTAGGTCTCTTGTATCCGGTAATTTTACCTGCTACAGTCCCGTTATTCCGAAACACAGAAGTGCTAGACACTTCTATTCACGGGATGATATCTAACACTGGTAGACTCAATACTGAGTCGTCTAGGTAGGTACCACCGCAGTGTCAGATGTCATCCCGTGAAACAAGAGTTTTATGCACTTTTGTGTTTCGGGATGAGGGCACTGTAGCTAGTGAAATTACCAGGTATAAGGGACCTAACATCTGTTGTCTCGGGTGTAGGGCGCGGTGCGGCATTGATGGAGGATAATAACTGTCTATCAGTTGTTGGTCTCCTTTAATGCCGCTCTGACATGGTCTGGCGTAGCACTTACCATCAGGTGAGCGTTCAGATCGTGGTACTTACCTAGACGACGCAGTATCTAGTCTACCAGTTCTAACACCTAGTAAATTTGCTACTAAAGCTAAAATTAACTGGATTCTTTATTTTATTGAACAACGAACGAGGCTCCTTTGAGCTGCTAACATACAAGTGTGATCATTTATGTTCAATAGAGAACTGTTTGGCTGATTTATAAGATTATAGATAGGAATAATATTTTTTGCTTTAATTGGGCTAAATAGTGCTTGTCTTAGATGTCGGTGGCTCATTAGTGGGGACTGTTGCCTTCCTATCTGGAGGGTGCAGGTTCAAATCCCGCCACGTAACAACGTCTTTTCACATTTTCTACATTATAATAATATGTACGTTTATCCGACGCTCTGGCGGAGAAGGAAAACATCGTTGGAAACGCGTACATCTGCTAAGAAATTAAAAAGGTGTGAAGTCGGCCAATCCACCCTGGGCCCTCGTGAACGACTAAGGCCTATGCACCAAATACGGGCATGCTGGTGCCCCTCGGTGGGGACGTTTAATGAGTTGATGATGATGAGATAACGCTTGGTACACAATTCATTTCAGAGTATATTTATTTATATTCTGTTTCTTGCCTATCATCCCTTGCTTCTATACGTCGCATAAGCCGATTCGCAGGCGATTAGTTTACGCATTCTGTTATCACTTACGTCAATTATAAGATCGGCCTCTACCGCCAACACAAACACTTGGCTAGGGACACGTGTGCTTTGGTTATCGGTGACGTAACAGTCCTCCATCATCATAAAGGTAACCTCTGAGATACCCCTATAAGAAAGTAAAAATTAATATGCATAACTGCGAAGTTTCCTATCGCATTTATAGTTTATGTTCTTGTAAAACAATATTTTAGTGTATGTGCGACTCTACTCTTCTTGTTTAGATTTGTCGTATAATACCTAATTTAAATAAAACTTGACAATTTTAAAAATAAATAAAGTTCAAAAAATGCTCAGATTTTATTGTCAAATTTTAAAAAAAGATTAAAATCGAAAGCAGTTACACTAAACTTGAAACGCGCGCAGCAACTGCACTATAACCTGATAAACGTGTTATTAAATCCACTGTTGCAATCTTCGATAACCAAACTGGGCTAGGGCGAGTCAGGGTCATAAAAACAAGGGTTCCATTTATTTCGTATCATAACCCTTTATTGGCCCATTGGGGGGCACAGGTCTAACCGCACAGTTTAGCTATTGGATTTCTTTAATTTTCTTTTGTTAGTGTACAGGACGGTCCGGACGCTCCGTTGATGGTAAGTGATACGCCAGACCATGTCAGAGCGGCTTAAAGGAGACCAACAACTGACAGACAGTTAATCTATTATATTTATTTATTTAAGGACAACCAACATAAAAACGATATGATCATTCACAATTAAACTTTATAATTACATAACAAACGCTGTTTATACTAAAGGCTGCCACGACATGCACTAATGTATGCCTTTAATAATTACTTATCCTCCATCAATGCCGCACTGCCCCGTCACCCCAGACAACAGGTGTTAAGGTCTCTTATACCCGGTAATTTCACTACCTACAGTGCCCTCATCCCGAAACACAAATGAGCATAATACTCCTGTTTGACGGATGATATCTGGCACTGCGGTGGTGCCTACCTAGACAACTCAGTATCGAGTCTATCACCTAGTAAATTGTGCTAATCAACCACGTGGGCCTCACGCGACTGGTGGGTGTTAATGACTACTGTCCTAAGAGTGTAACCGGGACCGACGGCTTGACGTCCTCCGAGGTTCCGAATCATCTTTATTTTTGGACATTTAGGTGATTCCACCTGCAA